>APFE030875532.1:58881-145976 GCA_000404065.3 Pinus taeda
TACAACCCCCTTATTATATTGTTGTGCCCATGTAGTCCCCATATTGTTATTATTGTGCCCTTACATTATTATTATTATTTTAGCTCTGATTATATTATGACCCCTTAGACTCCTATATATAGAAAGGAGGTCTTGTCATTTGTATCTTCCAAGAATTGTTCATTTGTGTAATGTAAAGGAGGTTTCCCCCTCGAAGAGGCTTATTTCTAAGCTGTTGATCTATCTTTTATATATTTTTGTGAGTTGGTTTCATGACAAAACAAGTTGTGAATTTTTACTATTCGGATTTGGAGGTGGCCGAGAAGGTAGTTGATTGGGTTTTTGGGGGTATGATGTGTATGGTAATGGAAGTGGTTGATTAGAATGTTGAGTTTGAATTTGAGATTGTGGAAAGGAATTTGATTTAGTAGGATAATATGGAGGTTGGTATGGGATAAATGGTTGTTGAAATTGATTATATTGAGGATTCCTCAGAGGATACTACCAACCTTTTGTCCATAATGGATTTTGAGGTGGCCAATTTTTTCAAGGCATTGGAGTATTCTAATTGTTCTAAGGTTGTGCATATGATTGGTATTCAGGATTAAGACCTTATACTATGTTTGTTTGTCATGGTGGCCATGGTCTTTTACCAATCAAACAAAGTGACTCATCTTGGCTTGTTTCAGCTTCATTTTCCAAGACCGCTTTAAGTCTAGGGATTGAAGGGAATTCTTTTGTGTTATGACTTTCTGCACAAATAGCACATATTCCACACTTTCAAGAGGACATTCTCTTAGAGCATGTCTATTTCTGCATTTAGGACAAAAAATTGATAATGCAGCATTTTTAGCTTTTTTCTTGTTTTGAATCTTAAGGGTATCTATTTGTTGACTAAGACTCCCTAAAATATTTGTTTTGAAGTTTTCAAGAAAATTTCCTATTTCTACTCTACTTGTCGTTCGAGTTGCAAATTTATTAATCCTAGACATAACAGGGTCTCTTGGATTTTTCCTAGTTCTAGCTTTACCTCTTGAAATGTGTGTACATAATTCACAAATTTCTCTAAATCATAACAGAGAAACATATCCTTAGCCCATTAAATTGAGAAGACTCATCTCTAATGGATTTTAGAAAAAGAGCTTTCATAGTTTCTTCATCTAGATTATGCATCTTAGCCCTTTTAACATTATATGCAAATGTTTCAACTAAATCTTCAAGATTTTCATCATTTTAAATACTTCATCTTTAAGGTTATGAGGCATACAATAATCTTTGTATTTGTCTAAGAACACATTTTTCATTTCTTCTAATGTTCTTATGGTATGTGTTCCTAATCCCATAAACCATTTAAGTGCTCTGTCTTTAAGAGTAGTTGGTAACAATTTCAATTTTTAAGAATCAAGTAAGTAGTCATAAGATCTACAAATGACTTCAAACTCAAAAAGAAACGTTCCAGGATCCTCATGTCTTACTCCATGGAAATTAGGCAGGATAGAGGGTGAGATATTCTTCATTGTAACTATGATATCTTCATCTAAGATGGGAAACCCAAAAGGCTCTCGATCTCCTCTAGCATCTCTTCCTCCACCTCCTCTTTTATTTCTCCTCTACCTCTCCCACCTCCAATCCTAAGTTCATCATTCACATTATGTACTTCTCCTTCCCCTTCCATTGTAGATTCTTCAGAGCCAATATAGGGTTTTGTTGAATGTGCTGGACCCACCAAAATTCAAGGGATATCCTCGATATAAAGTCCCAATTAGACTTCACACCATTTGGCATAGGAGTCCCATCCAGTATAGGCCTAGTTTCCAAATACTTAAATATTTGCCTTGGCTCTAGCTGTCAGCACAAGAGAGTGATGCAATGGTATCTTCGAAAAGAAAGGTGATTGTGTTGGCATTATGATTTAGGTGTTGTCCTTGATGGCAACTCACTCAGAGGAATGATACAGGTGATGGCAACTCACTAAGAGGACAGATCATAGTGCAGCAGGTAAAGAGAGATATATACACAGGTTGGATGTAAAGAAAGTGCGTATATACGCGGGTATTCAGAGAAAAAGGTGCGTATACGTACACACGCAGGTTCATAGAAGGAAAGGCGTGTACATGTCGGAAAACTAAGTTTTGGTTCGTGGTATTTGGTCCATGGTATTTTGGTATTGGTCCATGGTATTTGGTCTGAAGTGACGACCCCAAGTATTGGGTTCATGGTATTGTTTCTACATGGTTTTGGACCATGATATTGAGAGAAGCCTAAACCTATATAAGGAGAAGTTCATTAGGCCAAGTGTGATGCAAGGGTGAGCAAGTGATGAACATCTGATAAAGTGTGAGATCTAGATGCTGGTTATGGGTTGGTGATGCCTTGCTTGATCTGAACCAAGGAGGCACTCATGTGAAGGATGATGAACGATGGATTGGGATCTTAAGGCTTGGAATGATTATCATTATATGGTTTGATTATGGATAGACTAGATCTATTGATGCATGTTTATTGCATGAATGTTATGATCTGGGTATGTTCTGATGTCTGAAATAGTTGCAAAGTTATGAGTAAGAATTTGCAGATGTGTACGCGGGTTGTCTTTGGTAAAAACGCGTATACATGCAGGTTGGGTTCATCCAAGTAGCGTATACAGTATGAAGTATGATATTTGAAGTTGCTATTGGATCTGGTTGTTGTTGTAGAGTTATGTAGTCTGTTTTGTGTTCTGGTGACTGTGTTGTTGACAGGGTTTCAGTATTGGGTGATTCAGAGATTGATGATGCAGATTCTATTACAATGGTGATTGTTTTATGGATCCAGTCTGAAAATGAATGAAACATGGTCACTGGATGATCGTAGGTCGGCACCTACATACCGGTAAACATATTGGCCAGTACAAGAACCAGGGGGTTGTAGCTCCCTTCTAGTAGCAGCTGGAAAACGAGTGAAGGTTGGAGCCTTCAGTAGGCCAGCGCCTATGTACTAGTAAATGGAACGGCTAGTACAAGAGCTAAGAAGGTTGTAGCCTTCTGCAGGTAGAAGCCTACGTACTGGTAAAGCACTGCACCAGTACATTGTAAAAGAAGTTTCTTATTAATGGAAGATGGAAACAAATTGCAGCAGGTGGTTTTCACCCACATTGGGTTTCCACCTTATATCATGGTGTTCATGTGTGCTCTTTATGTGTGATGATCTGTTCTGTTTTACTGCACCTGGTTACTGTTAATATGGTTAATAATGTTCTGATACATTTACTGAAGATAAGCTAACTAAATCATAAGATTACATCATATACGTTGGTTGCATTTAACACAGTCGCGTATATACGCAGATATCCTTAACATTTAGGTGCGTATATGTATCTGAGTATGAAAAATGAAAAAGTTTTATTGATGTGATAATACTGATTCACCCCCCCTCTCAGTATTATTTCCAACAATTGGTATCAGAGCAGGTGCTTTGGTTGAAGCTTGATCGCTTGAAGGAGATCCGTAGAACAATGGGAAAGAAAGCATGTCAAAAGAAGAAGAAAGCTCAAAGGAACAATGACAGCTTGCCAGGGAGTGAAAGTAAGTACTCAGATTCTGAATCACCTAAGATTGAATATGGAAAAACAAATGAAGCATCAGATAAAATCATAGATCAAGAATATCTACCTAGCAAAAGGGAGAGTGCCCTCAAAGAAGAAATTATCAGCTTAAAAGCTCAGTTGGAATGTGCTTTCAGAATTCATCAAATGCTGCAGGTGCTGAATGAAGAACAAGAAAATAAGATTCTCAAACTAAGGCAACAAGTGGAAGAAGGAAGAAAGTCTGAGAAACTTTGAAGAATCAATGTTTGGAAAAGGAAGAACAACATCGGGTTGAGGAAAATATCTTGAAAAGAAATTAGAAGAAAAGGATAAGCTATTGCAATTTCAAGATAGTAATAAGATTTTGGATGATATTCTTAGTAGTCAAAGGTCTCCTGCTATCAAGACTGGTCTTGGTTTTCATGAATCTGTTGAAAGTGAATCTAGTTCACAAGGTGAGGCAAGGAACTCTAAAGAGAAATCTAAAATGATCAACAAGGAGATGGAAGGTCAATCTCATCATCAACCAAGGAAAGGAATTCTTCAAAGAAAGTCTTTTACTCCTCCTATGAATAATGTTGAATGTTATGTATGTCATAATCGTGGGCATGTTGCAGCCAGATGTAGAAGAAGAAGGTTTCAAAACCATCATGCAGAAAGATCATCTCATACAAGGTACTTTAATGGATATTGCTTTGCTTGCAATATGTTTGGTCGCAAAGCTGTTGATTGCTATAGAAGGAATATGAGACATGTAAGATGTTATGCATGTTACAAACTTGGACACAAAGCAAAGGAATACAAGAGAAGATTGTGGACACCATACCAAAAGGAGAAAACATCATCACACTTGAAGATATGGAAGAAGAAGGAAGTACAGCCAGAAAGATGTGGCATAGCAGAGTACACAGACATGACAGATTCAGAGGAAGCTGGAAGTGTGGAACATCAGTGTTCCAAATCTAATACGCGGATTTCATGAAGACAAGTCGCGTATATACGCGAGTTAGATGCTGCAGAGTCGCGTATATGATGTTCTGAAAGAAAGCAGCAGTACAAAAGTCTGATATGGTTCAGTCACTGTTTTGATGATGGCATGGCACAGGTTTAGGGGGAGCATATACTTCAAGTAATGCATTGTTAGCATTATGGTTAGAAGTTCTTGGTAATGATGCTTATGATAGATCTTGTTGTTTGATCAAAAGAATGGATTGCAGGTTATAGATCTGGATGCTAGATGCTTATAATGAAGATCATATGGTGTTTGATAGCTGCTGATAACTATCATGGTATTTTTTAGGTCCTTGGTCTTTGTGAGTCATATGATGTATTTTGATACCCCAATATGCATGGGATGGATGATGTAATGAGTCATGGTAAATCCCCATTTTTTTGGGTGGATGAGTCAATATTTGTATATCCTCACTTGGTTAAGAGATGAATGTATGTATGAGTCTTTGGTGATAGAAAGGTCATTCATAATAGTGTCTTCTTGTAGAACATCTTTTTGCAGATCTTGCCTACAGTCAGGGGGAGCATGGACAGATTGGTACACCTTGGCATATACAAAGGGGCAGCTTAATCAGAATCTTCAGCATGTACTCAGGGGGAGTATGGACAGCAGAAGGTATACCAAGGAAGAGAATATCTCGGTCCACCCTTTTCCCTTGATGTCAAAGGGGGAGAGTGACTTGGTGTGGTGGTTGCCATCAAGTCCAAAGGGGGAGATTGTTGGCATTATGATTCAGGTGTTGTCCTTGATGGAAACTCACTCAGAGGAATGATACAGGTGATGGCAACTCACTTAGAGGATAGATCATAGTGCAGCAGGTAAAGAGAGATATATACGTAGGTTGGACGTAAAGAAAGTGCGTATATACGCGGGTATTCAGAGAAAAAGGTGCGTATATGTACACATGCAGGTTCACAGAAGGAAAGGCGCGTACATGTCGGAAAACTAAGTTTTGGTCCGTGGTATTTGGTCCATGGTATTTTGGTATTGGTCCATGGTATTTGGTCCGAAGTGATGACCCCAAGTATTGGGTTCATGGTATTATTTCTAAATGGTTTTGGACCATGGTATTGAGAGAAGCCTAAACCTATATAAGGAGAAGTTCATTAGGCCAAGTGTGGTGCAAGGGTGAGCAAGTGATGAACATCTGATAAAGTGTGAGATCTAGATGCTGGTTATGGGTTGGTGATGCCTTGCTTGATCTGAACCAAGGAGGCACTCATGTGAAGGATGATGAATGATGGATCGGGATCTCAAGGCTTTGAATGATTATCTTTATATGGGTTGAGTATGGATAGACTAGATCTAGTGACGCATGTTTATGAATGTTATGATTTGGGTATGTTCTGGAGTCTGAAATAGCTGCAAAGTTATGAGGTTGAATTTACAGATCTGTACGCGGGTTGTCTTTGGTAAAAGAGCGTATACACACAGGTGGGGTTCGTCCAAGTAGCATATACAGTATGAAGTATGATATTTGAAGTTGCTATTGGATCTGGTTGTTGTTGCAGAGTTATGTAGACTGTGTTGTTTTCAGTGTTTCAGTATTGGGTGATTTCAGAGAGTGGTGATTCAGATTATGATGTTGTGCTTCATGGATCCAGTATGAAAATGTATGAAACGTGGTCCCTAGATGATCGTAGGCCGGCACCTACATACTGGTAAACATATTGGCTAGTACAAGAGCCAAGGGGGTTGTATCTCCCTTCCAGGAGTAGCTGGAAAACGAGTGAAGGTTGGAGCCTTCAGTAGGCTAGCGCCTACATACTAGTAAATGGAACAGCTAGTACAAGAGTTAAGAAGGTTGTAGCTTTCTGCAGGTAGAAGCCTGCGTACTGGTAAAGGACTGCACCAGTACATTGTAAAAGAAGTTTCTTATTAATGGAAGATGGAAACAAATTGCAGCAGGTGGTTTTCACCCACATTGGGTTTCCACCTTATATCATGGTGTTCATGTGTGCTCTTTATGTGTGATGATCTGTTCTGTTTTACTGCACCTGGTTACTGTTAATATGGTTAATAATGTTCTGATACATTTACTGAAGATAAGCTAACTGAATCATAAGATTACTTCATATACGGTGGTTTCATTTAACACAGTCGCGTATATACACGGATATCCTTAACATTTAGTTGCGTATATGTATCTGAGTATGAAAAATGAAAAAGTTTTATTGACGTGATAATACTGATTCACCCCCCCTCTCAGTATTATTTCCAACAATTGGTATCAGAGAAGGTCCTTTGGTTGAAGCTTGATCGCTCGAAGGAGATCCGTAGAACAATGGGAAAGAAAGCACGTCAAAAGAAGAAGACAACTCAAAGGAACAATGGCAGCTTGCCGGGGAGTGAAAGTAAGTACTCAGATTCGGAATCACCTAAGATTGAAGATGGACAAAGAAATGAAGCATCAGATAAAATCATAGATCAAGAAGATCTACCTAGCAAAAGGGAGAGTGCCCTCAAAGAAGAAATTATCAGCTTAAAAGCTCAGTTGGAATGTGCTTTTAGAATTCGTCAAATGCTGTAGGTGCTGAATGAAGAACAAGAAAATAAGATTCTCAAACTAAGGCAACAAGTGGAAGAAGGAAGAAAGTCTTAAGAAACTTTGAAGAAGCAATGTTTGGAAAAGGAAGAACAACATCAGGTTGAGGTAAATATCTTGAAAAGTAAATTAGAAGAAAAGGATAAGCTATTGCGATTTCAAGATATTAATAAGATTTTGGATGATATTCTTAGTAGTCAAAGGTCTCCTGCTATCAAGACTGGTCTTGTTTTTCATGAATCTATTGAAAGTGAATCTAGTTCACAAGGTGAGGCAAGGAACTCTAAAGAGAAATCTAAAATGATCAACAAGGAGATGGAAGGTCAATCTCATCATCAACCAAGGAAAGGAATTCTTCAAAGAAAGTCTTTTACTCCTCCTATGAATAATGTTGAATGTTATGTATGTCATAATCGTGGGCATGTTGCAGCCAGATGTAGAAGAAGAAGGTTTCAAAACCATCATGAAGAAAGATCATCTCATACAAGGTACTTTAATGGATATTGCTTTGCTTGCAATATGTTTGGTCACAAAGCTGTTGATTGCTATAGAAGGAATATGAGACATGTAAGATGTTATGCATGTTACAAACTTGGACACAAAGCAAAGGAATGCAAGAGAATATTGTGGACACCATACCAAAAGGAGAAAACATCATCACACTTGAAGATATGGAAGAAGAAGGAAGTACAGCCAGAAAGATGTGGCATAGTAGAGTACACAGACATGACAGATTCAGAGGAAGCTGGAAGTGTGGAACATCAGTGTTCCAAATCTAATACGCGGATTTCATGAAGACAAGTCACGTATATACGTGAGTTAGATGCTGCAGGGTCGCGTATATGATGTTCTGAAAGAAAGCAGCAGTACAAAAGTCTGATATGGTTCAGTCACTGTTTTGATGATGGCATGGCACAGGTTCAGGGGGAGCATATACTTCAAGTAATGCATTGTTAGCATTATGGTTAGAAGTTCTTGGTGATGATGCTTATGATACATCTTGTTGTTTGATCAAAAGAATGGATTGCAGGTTACAGATCTGGATGCTAGATGCTTATAATGAAGATCATATGGTGTATGGTAGCTGTTGATAACTATCATGGTCTTGTTTAGGTCCATGGTATTTGTGAGTCATATGATGTATTTTGATACCCCAATATGCATGGGATGGATGATGTAATGAATCATGGTAAATCCCCATTTTTTTGGGTGGATGAGTCAATATTTGTATATCCTCACTTGGTTAAGAGATGAATGTATGTATGAGTCTTTGGTGATAGAAAGGTCATTCATAATAGTGTCTTCTTGTAGAACATCTTTTTGCAGATCTTGCCTACAGTCAGGGGGAGCATGGACAGATTGGTACACCTTGGCATATACAAAGGGGGAGCTTAATCAGAATCTTCAGCATGTACTCAGGGGGAGTATGGACAGCAGAAGGTATACCAAGGAAGAGAATATCTTGGTCCACCCTTTGCCCTTGATGTCAAAGGGGGAGAGTGACTTGGTGTGGTGGTTGCCATCAATTCCAAAGGGGGAGATTGTTGGCATTATGATTCAGGTGTTTTCCTTGATGGCAACTCACTCAGAGGAATGATACAGGTGATGGCAACTCACTCAGAGGACAGATCATAGTGCAGCAGGTAAAGAGATATATATACGCAGGTTGGACGTAAAGAAAGTGCGTATATACGCAGGTATTCAGAGAAAAAGGCGCGTATACGTACACACGCAAGTTCACAGAAGGAAAGGCGCGTACATGTCGGAAAACTAAGTTTTGGTCCGTGGTATTTGGTCCATGGTATTTTGGTATTGGTCCATGGTATTTGGTCCGAAGTGACGACTTTCCCGAAGTATTGGGTTCATGGTATTGTTTCTACATGGTTTTTGGACCATGGTGATTGAGAGAAGCCTAAACCTATATAAGAAGAAGTTCATTAGGCCAGTGTTGGTGCAAGGGTGAGCAATGATGAACATCTGATAAAGGTGAGATCTAGATGCTGTTTATGGGTGGTGATGCCTTGCTTGATCTGAAGAGGCACTCATGTGAAGGATGATGAATGATGGATCGGGATCTCAAGGCTTGGAATGATTATCTTTATATGGGTTGAGTATGGATAGACTAGATCTAGTGACGCATGTTTATGAATGTTATGATTTGGGTATGTTCTGGAGTTTGAAATAGCTGCAAAGTTATGAGGTTGAATTTACAGATCTGTACGCGGATTGTCTTTGGTAAAAGAGTGTATACACGTAGGTTGGGTTCGTCAAAGTAGCGTATACAGTATGAAGTATGATATTTGAAGTTGCTATTGGATCTGGTTGTTGTTGCAGAGTTATGTAGACTGTGTTGTTTTCAGTGTTTCAGTATTGGGTGATTCAGAGAGTGGTGATTCAGATTATGATGTTGTGCTTCATGGATCCAATATGAAAATGTATGAAACGTGGTCCCTGGATGATCGTAGGCTGGTACCTACGTACTGGTAAACATATTGGCCAGTACAAGAGCCAAGGGGGTTGTAGCTCCCTTCCAGGAGTACTGGAAAATGAGTGAAGGTTGGAACCTTCAGTAGGCCAGCACCTACGTAGTAGTAAATGGAACGGCTAGTACAAGAGCTAAGACGGTTGTAGCCTTCTACAGGTAGAAGCCTGCGTACTGGTAAAGGACTGCACCAGTACATTGTAAAAGAAGTTTCTTATTAATGGAAGATGGAAACAAATTGCAGCAGGTGGTTTTCACCCACATTGGGTTTCCAACTTATATCATGGTGTTCATGTGTTCTCTTTATGTGTGATGATCTATTCTGTTTTACTGCACTTGGTTACTGTTAATATGGTTAATAATGTTCTGATACATTTACTGAAGATAAGCTAACTGAATCATAAGATTACTTCATATACGCTGGTTGCATTTAACACAGTCGCGTATATACGCGGATATCCTTAACTGAAGTTGCGTATATGTATCTGAGTATGAAAAATGAAATTTTTTTATTGACGTGATAATACTGATTCACCCCCCCCTCTCAGTATTATTTCCAACAGATTGTGAAGCACAACTATGCCGAGGTTATCTTACTATTAAAGGGGAGAAAAGTGAGCCTCTAAGTGAGAGGTAATAGTACCACCCAAGAAGAGACACACATGAACTAGAAGGACTTGTCCAACATCCATTAGAATAGTCAACAACAGATGCAACAGTTGTTACAACCAATGTAAAAAGGAAGGTCCTGCTAACATCCAGTGGAATAGTCCATATAAGATGTGATAGTCGTTATAATCGGTCATCAAAGAAAGGTTTTTCTAGTATCTTGTGGAATAGTCCACAAGGGTGAGACAATCACAACAACCAGTACAACACATTCCCAACAAGATAAGCACTAAAATAAAAGAAATAGTTCAACTATCTTATGACATGTGAAAGAAAACATGAAATACAAATGTTCATATAATAGTATTACAAGCATTCATAAGTCATGCATGAAGAACGTGTTGGCCTTAAAAGGACTATGTAGTTAAGAAAAAGTTGCAAGAGACATATTTACATTGTACATCACTAGCTCCAATAGTGGGACACTAGAGACGCTCCTTGCTCCTCAGAGAACTAACTGATCTTTCAAATTCCTTATGGGAGGAGCCAAGGTGAAAAGTCCTTTTCTCATACAATGAGGGGGGTATATATAACCAATGGGTGATTCTTACCCCCTGTGACTCTTTGAATACCCTCATGACTGTTCAACTTCCTATGGCTTTTCAATGTACATGACTGATTCAAGTGGATATTGGTGGCCACCCACCAATTCCACTTGGACCCCCACCATTGTTACTTTCAGCTTTTCAGTTTCCTTAATTGTATCACAATTTACTATTTTTAGCATTTTTTTGGGTCCTGAACTTTCGGAGTCGTTTTGAGGCCCTAAACGACGGTTTTTGGGAAAACTGGGAGCAACATGGTTCCACAGACCAATGTTGCTCTTCCCAAAGTTTTAGTTCTCGGATAGATATTTCCAACGAGATATTTTGCATGTCAAACGGAGATCATATTCCAAAGTTATGACCTCGGTAAGTTGATGTACCAATTTACCCAAATGGGGCCCACTGTTTGGTGTTTCATCTTTTAGGGTTAGGTTTTTGGATGTTTAGGGTTTTCCATTGTTTCTAAACAATAAATAGGCCTTTGAGCCTCATTGTAATACAGTTCAGAGGCATGTAGCCACCACATCTCTTCTCAAAGATAAGCTACTGTCGCCCTAGTTGGTTTATTTCCGTTTCTGTTTCTAAGCATATTTCAATATTTTACATTAATGAAATGAAGTATTATTTCCGCTACATCTATGTGTTTATGGTTATCTTTGTAATTTTGTTAAACACACATGGGCAACAAGATAATCTGAAAGATAAAACATGAGAATACATTTTTTATTAACAAGAGATATACAGTTATAGTACATGGTTTGACCATTGCGTTCCACATCCCAAGGTCTCTTAGACTCCTCTTGTCTATTCGGCTTCCACACTAACCCATTGAGGATTAGGTGTCCAACATTCCCCCCCTTAATCCAAAGGGTTATGTATGAGTCCAAGAAGAGAGAGTTGTAATACAAAATGTGCAAAAATGCATATGGTAGCCACTGCTGAATGTGCTCTCTGAAATGTTGTATAAAGGGCGGTGGTTTAAGATGACCACCAACACTAGAAAGCTTAGTGCAGTTCCAGGAACTCTTCCAAAACTAGCAAGAAGATGAAGTCTTCTGCTAGAGGAAGTTCTCCTATTGTTTTGAAGAGGGAAACCTTCAACCATGAAAGGGAGGTCTCACCCCGCATAAAAGGGAGAACTTCAACCTGAAAAGGGAAGTCTCAACCTGTGATGGTTTAAGGATGACCAACAAATCTAGAATTCTTAATGCAATTCTTGGAACTCTTCCAAAACTGGCAAGAAGATGAAGTCTTCTGCTAGAGGAAGTGTTCTCAATTTTGTTCTGGAATTCTTCCAAAACTAGCAAGAAGTTGAAGTCTTCTACTAGAGGAAGTGTCCCAGATTACCAACTGAAGGCATGCTTAGGGGCATATTTGTCTTTGGCTACAACTCTGAAACTGGTGTGGTAGGTTGTGGCTCAGGCTCGATTGATGTGGCTTTGAAGCTTGTAGATGACCATCATTTCCCCCTCTGTTAGATACAAGGTGAGATGATGGAGAAAACTCAACTGCAAGACTGTTCAATAATCTGGAACAAGTTTTGACATGTGATTGAAATATCTTCTTAGTTTTTGATGCCCAATGCGAAGAAGTTATCCATCCAAGATGAATCTTTGCTCTTGCAGGACATTTGTTTCTGAAGCATCTGTGTGAAGAATGTTTGGTTTTATGATAGTGCTTACATGGATGAAGATCAAAACAATGATCTTTTAGATGGCCAACTACGTCACTGTGTTGGCATTTCACAATCTGTTATCATTATTGTTGTTGTGGAAGAGGGGTAGAATCTGGAACAACTGGAGGTGAACTACCATGAAGAATAGGTGAAGATGAATCATCCTCAAGAAATCCATTAGTTCGAAATTGAATTGGCTTTGAGTAGTCTAGAATATGAAACGACAAGTTCTTGTCATATCCAAGACCAGTTCTGTGCTTGTTGTGGACAAGCTGTTCCCAAGGTCTGATGATGGGCTTGGGAAGTGCAGACTGAGTTTCTGCATCTGCATGTACAACTGCTGCTTTATTGGGTACTAAATCTAAACCAACTGTAACATTATTGACTTGCTTCTGATGGGCTGCAGTCTCAATGTTTTGAACATAAACATGTTCAGAATGACTCCTCTATTTTAATTCTTCTTGCTGTAGCTGAGATTCGAGCTGCAAAAAATCAATTTTCTCTTGTGCATTTTGTAGACAGACCTTAATGTCTGTGAGAGAAACTTTTCTGACTTTTAATGTATCATGAGTAGTAGACAATATGAGAGTTTTGAGGAACTCTAATACTTCATTGATTTTGGCCATTATTTCTTCAATGTCAGATTTACACCTTAAAAATTGATCACAACTACTACTCAATGCAGAAAAGTAATACCCACTCATAGTACACAGAAATATCCTTTATAAATGTGCAGCAAATGATCAGTGTGCAACCAGCAAGCACCAATTACAATCGATATAAAAATAAGATGATGAAGCTACGTTACTATTGAAGACCTTAAATTTGATGCTATGATGATATCACTGAAATTGTGTATTTGATAATGATCAGTACAATATATGAGTATTTGATATCACTGCACTTGAATGCTAAAACACTGTATCAAAGGTGAAGTGATTGTTCCAGCTACAGAGTTATAACTGTGAAACCTTGCTTATTGTACCAATACAACCTGATTATTCCTTAATTACTGTAACTAGACATCATCAATATATATGTGGCATCTCTGTTCTTGAGAAACCCTTGCCTTTTCATGGCATCAATACAAAAAACCTTCACCAATATGTCCTCAATCCTCTTGTCTTATTGAAGGAGAAGGGAATTAAATCTTCAAAAACAGAAACATACCTTGTTAGTTTTAAGAGCATTTGATTTGACCAATTTCCATACAATATTCTTCTCTATACTGCCACTGTAATGAGTCAATTTTTGACTACTGCATAAATGATAGTAAAGTTGGCCTCAACCAAGGTTGGAGTCATTTTGTTAGGCACTGTAACAAGTATATATATGGATCTTTTCTTTTTAAGAAGCGACCCTTCTGTCATACTTTATATTAGAAAACCCAACATTCAAAAAGCACACTGAAACAATCTACTATTGGATGAAAAAGTGGGAAAAAGCTACCTCTGTTGACGATAGGAGATTTGGACCAAGCTCTCTAATCAATTGTATAAACAACATATTATATTGCAGAAAGAGTAAACGATACCGAATGATTCTTGGGTTTTTTTCTCGATCTTAAACAAATACGACTGCACGTTATCTTGCACAGAGGGTTCTTTGGGTACGAAAAATTACTCAACTTCATCGAATACCTACTCACATTTTAGACGCTCTTCAATGATAGTTGTAGCCGAGTTGGATCTTTGTCGTTTCAGATTACATTCCTTCCAGACAAGCTGGTGCACAGATATGATAGACGAAGGGGCATTGGAACTTTTGGATGACCTTCCATCGGTGAAACATTACAATTTCTACAATCCCAAAGGACGGGCAATCCTCGTGTATTCTTTCACATTCAAATGCTGTTGTTGGGTTGGAATATCAGAAATGCAAACGTGCATGCGAGTAAGAGCTAGATGTTCCTTCAAACTTGCATTCACTTCTATTGTTCACCACCCAACTGTGCTTCTTGTTCTTCGACTTCGCACGGGGTGTTCAATGTAGACTTTAACGCAATGAACGAGTAGCAACAGCTATAGCTGAAGCTCTCGCTCCCACCAATATACTTCGCACAAACATTATAATCAAAACTACAATGAATGTACAACCCATGAAAGCTACCCAAAAAATAAAATGCTTCCCATGTGACTAAACATGCATACCACACTGTAATCACAAAATTCTTGCATACCCACTTACTGAAATGTCAAAACCGAGCCATTAAAGTGTGCAAAAACAACCTTCTATTCACTTAAATGGATCAGTGTAGGACCACTTGGAATACACAGGAGCTGAATTTTTTTACAGCTTGGCGATGCCTTCTCGACAATTTCCAAACCAGCTAAATGGGCTGAAAAACTCATAGGAGTCGAAGTTTCACATAGAGCAGCTGAGGCCATAACCAGTCCACCATAGGGTTTTGCCCCATTTCTAACACCATTTTCTTGATTTCACATTGTTGACTAAATCATTCGTCCCATCAAATTCTATTACTAGTGTGATACTCTATAGATCGTGCATAGCATTTTTGGTTCTGATACATATATCAACATCATGATAACGTGCAGGTGTGCAACATCTACGCACAATCATATTGCAGTTTCATATATGGATCAACAATTAGACTTTGGTCTCCTAATAGAGTCGCCGCAAAGTTGAGCAAAAGAATTTGTATAGTTTGGACAGTAAGAGGATAGGCTATTGCTGAGCTAGACCATGGAAAGCCTCTATTGGAGCAGCATAAATCCTTTTACGTAATACAAGAATGGAGCATCGTTAAACAACAGATCATCGATAATGCGGGAATTGTAGAGGCGCTTTGGCCTGAGTGATTGTACTGACACCAGAAAAACAACATATGCATATTTTTGCAGAGAAATATTTCAGTTACTCCTAAAGGGATAGACACAGAGGTCAGATATGTCAGGCTGCAGAAATGCAGAATATGGGCAGAAAATCGTGACTACAATATAGCTGACAGGATTCACTGTGAGGTAAATGTAACATTTATGTAGGAAGGACAGTGCAAAAGGCAGAGAGGACAACTAAAATAGTGCACAATGATAGAGCACCCAGTTTGAACAAGACCACCCAACTAATGGTGGGAGAAGGCCACACATCATGGCTCTGATAACATGTTAAACACACATGGGCAGCAAGAGAATTTGAAAGATAAAACATGAGAATACATTTTTTATTAACAAGAGATATACATTTATAGTACATGGTTTGACCGTTGGGTTCCACATCCCAAGGTATCTTGGACTCCTTTTGTCTATTCGGCTTCCACACTAACCCATTGAGGATTAGGTGTCCAACAAATTTGTTGCATTCCTATTTAAATCTGGAGCAGTGGTATCGGAGCCAGTCTGCGTTCTCTCTGTTTTTCTTTTCATGTCCACAATGAGGTCGGGATATAAGGAGTTAGGGCTTGAACTAGTCAAACCTTTGTAAGACTAGCCTTGAAAATCCCGATGGCCTCCCATGGTGAATGAAAAGAAAGATGAGGGGGCGGGAGACCCTATCAAATCTTGCTCAAAGAAGCCCTCGAGCAACAAAGGAACGTGATGATGGACAACTTTGCCCAGATCCTTCAGCGCCTACTCAGGGGCGACGCATCGGCTTCCAACAGCTACTCTGTAAATGCCACGCCGTTTAAGGTACAAGTTAATTTAGAAATCCCCATATTCAAGGGTCAGATAGACGCAGATGCTATCGATAAATGGTTAAATCTGCTAGAGGGTTATTTTTCTGTTCATGATTTTTCCTGTCGAGAAAATATTATTTTCGCTCTTCTCAAAGCAGCCCCCAACATCAAGGACTGGTGGGAAACCTACTGCGAGTAGAAGGATGAGAGTACATGCTCACTATTTTCAGCCACACTCACTTGGGATTCATTCCGGGATGCCATCAAGGAGTAGTACTACCCTGTCAGAAGCTATGAGGATCAATACATAAAGTGGACCATGCTGCGATAGGGAAGGGACCAAGACGTGCTGGAGTTTACCAATATTTTCCATACCCTTCGCAAAAAGTTGGGTATCAAGGATTTGGAGCAGCACTTGGTACTCAAATACCATGACTGCCTACACAAGTACATCTAGGAAGAAATAGAATTTCTGAACATTTCCTTGCTTGGCATGGCATACCGATATGCCATTAAGGTAAAGCAAAAGTTTAAATAGAAGAAGCGAGACTTTGCATCTACGAATCCGAAGTAAGGGAAAGGTGCCCCCAAACCACAGAACGAAGGACAAAACCAAGGCAGGGCGGCCCAAGACAACCTGCCAAAGCTGCAAGAAAAGAACAATGCTGTGAAGCTAGAAAAGAACATAGGAAAGTGGTGTGAGTTCCAAAAGAGCTCCACTCACAACACAGGTGAGTGTCGGGCGAAGCAGTCACTAGTGGTCGAGCTAAAGGTTTCAGAATCAGATGCATGCTCTGACTCTGAGTTAGAACCCAACAAGGGGAGTGACAAAGGGAAACAGATTATCGATGCGGAGCCAAACGCCACCGTTTCCACCACGAATATCCAGAAGGAGGGACCCGAAGATCTAGAGGAGGAGGAGCGTCTCTTCCACTCCCAAATGTGGGTAAAGGGTTACCTCCTACAGTTCATTGTCGACAGAGAGAGCTAAAAGAACCTCATTTTGGAAGAGGTCGTGAAGCAGCTAGGCTTACTGACCACAGCACATCCACAACCATACACCATTGGGTGGCTTCACCAAGGACGAGATCTTAGCGTGAGCCAACAGTGTCACCTTCCATACAACATCAAGTCCTTCACAGATGAGGTATTGTGTGACATTGCTCCCCTTGAAGTTTTTGATGTATTATTAGGACAACCATACTTGTGGAAGCGACATGTGGTGTATGAATCAAGGCCCCATGCTGTTATTGTTACTTTGGGAAATAACTTGTACAGGATACCAAAGGTAGCACCGCCTACCACCATCTCTTTGGTTACTGCAAAACAATGCAGTAAGCTCATTTCCAAAACTAGGAAATTTGTTTTCCTGATGATACACCCTCAAGGAAAGAAGAAGACAGTGACCATGACCTCCAGACAGGGCCCCTCCGCATGATAAATGCAGATGGAATAGGCTGTGGAGGAGTACGAGGAAATCTTCACCTCCCTCGTAGGGGTTCCTCTGCACTATCAAGTCAAGCACTCCATCGATCTGACCCCAGGTGCGTCGCCGCCCAATGGACCAATCTATTGGTACTCTATTCTAGAGAATGATGAAATCACGAGGTAGATTTAGGAGCTACTGCATAAAGGTCACATTTGTCTGAATTCATTGCCCTATGGGTGTCCGATCGTGTTGGTACAGAAGAAGGATGGGACTTGGAAACTCTATATTGACTATCGGGCGCTGAACAAGATCATTGTCCGTAATAGGTACCCAATCCCATGGATTGATGACCTCCTAGACCAACTGAAGGGGGAAAAATATTTCAGCAAGATCGATTTGAAGTCATGATATCACAAGGTACCACTCAAACCCTCCGATGTGTGGAAGACTGCCTTCAAATCCAAGGAGGGTGATGTAGGAGCATCCTGCTTTAGAAAATCATTGTATATTTGGTTCACTTAGGGGTTGTGATGTTTTTAATTTATTTGTATATTTTTAATAAATTGAGTGGAAAATATGTGTGAGGTTTTAATTTTAAATATTCTTGATTATGAAATAATATGAGTGATTATAGGCTTGTAAAGATCTCATAGAGATCTTAGGGATTAGGGGATCCTAGAATAGAGGGTTAGTTGAGTTAAAAGTGGAATTAGAGGATTTTAGGATTTGGATGAGAGATTTTAGGGATCAAGAGAGATATTGTTGGAGTTTGTTAAGGGATCTAAAACCTAGTTTGGTTCTAATCCATTTGTATAAATTAAGAGGAACCCATGAGGCATGGAGGGAGAGAAGTGTGAGAATGAGGAATGTGAATAGTTCTCCTGTAAATATTTTATTTATAATAAATTATTTCTGAGTTTTGTTTGTGGATACATATTGTGTAGACTTTAATGTTATGTGTTGATTTATTTTTTAGGTCTTAACTTTTCTGTGTGGGCCCATAACCCACAGGTCCGAGGATCGTGAAAATTTGCATTGTTGCTACATCAGAGGGCCTTTTTGAATGGTTGTCGATGCCTTTCGGATTGATGAGTGCTCCTGCAACCTTCATGAGGCTAATGGATGACATCCTAATCTTTAGCCAGAGTTGGGAAGAGCACCTCCACCACATCCAATAGGTTCTCCAAACACTGTGGCAACACGAGTTATGTGCCAATTTGGAGAAATCCACTTTTGGCATGACCAAGGTTCAGTATCTGGGATAGATTATTGATGAATAGGGGGTGCATGTGGATCTCGCCAAGATCTAAGTCATTGAGGATTGGCCATCTCCAACCACTCTAATAGAGCTCTGCATCTTTCTAGGTCTTACCAACTTCTACCATAGGTTCATGTTGGGATTTTCTCATATCAGTTGGCCCTTGAGTCAAGTCACCAAGGGAGGAGTGAAATGAAAATTCTTTTGGTCTGAATCTCAATAGAAGGCATTCATAGAGTTGAAAGATCGCCTCTGCTCGACACCAGTGCTCGCATTAACAGACTTGCAACAACCAATTGAGGTCGAGACAGATACCTCTGACTATGCTATTGGGGCATCTAGTGGCATATCAGAGTGAGACACTTTCAGACACAGTCTAGAAGTATCCCACTTATGACAAAGAGATGTATTCCATTGTGCAGGCCTGCCAACAATGGAAGCATTACATTTTGGGGAAGGAAACGGTCATCCGCAAAGACCAATGGCCCCTGCCATTCATACAGACCCAAGGGAAATTGCAGAATGATCACCATCAAAAGTGGTCCACATACCTGCAACAATTCCATTTGAGTATCAAGTATAAGAGGGGCAGCACCAATAATGTTGCAGATTGCCTCAGTCGACCACCAATCATGGCATTAACCACCATGCTCAACTCTTGTGGGCACAATACTTCTCATTGGCCACTTCTCTACAAAAGTGACCTAGAATTCGGCCACACATACCAGACACTCCTAGAGGGTTAGCATGTTCTAGATTTTCACCTCCAAGATGCCCTATTATGCCACCTGGGTAACCTTTGTGTTCCTTCAAGTGAGCGTGCGAAGATGATTTGAGAAGCACACTAAAGTCGGGCTGCTGGGCATTTCGAGGTCGAGAAAATGGTGGCAGTACTACAAAAGTATTTCTATTGGCTGAATTTTCGGCAGGATGTCGGGAAGTACATCAGATCATGCACTGCCTGTGCCATTGCAAAACCAACCATCAAGAACCAAGGCCTCTATACCCTGCTGCCTACCCTTAGTCAACCTTGGGAATCCATCTCCATGGATTACATGTCAGGCCTTCCTTCCACTAAACATGGAAATGACTGTGTTTTTGTGGTCATCGACAGGTTCTCGAAGATGGACATTATGGCAGCCTGCAAGAAGAATATCACAACAAAAGCCACTGCTAAAATCTTCTTTAAATGAGTGTGGGTACACTTTGGGATCCCACAGTCTATCCTCTCAGACTAAGACAGGAAGTTCCTCATTACATTTTGGTCCAGCCTCTGGTCGATGCTGGACACCAAACACACTAAGTCCACAGCCTTCCATCCTCAAACTGATGGCCACACAGAGGTTGTCAACAAGATGATCATACACATTCTGCGCATGTACAACTCAAAGCATCCACGCAGATGGGACGAGAGCCTCCCTTATGTTCAGCACAACTACAACCAGGCTCTCCATAGCTTGACTAGCCACAACCCTTTTCAGGTGGGCTTGGGATTCCAGCCACTATGTCCCATTAATGTGGCCATGCCATTTGCAGCTACTCACATAGATTCAGCTCATGTCCAGTCTGAAACAGATAAGGCAAAAAAATGCATTTAGCAAATCCAACATATTCTCCAGCAACTCCATGACATTCTAGAGAAATCAAATGCCAAGTACAAGTTGCGACATGATCAACATTAGGTGCCACACAAATTTTAGGTGGGCGACAAAGTCTAGTTGCATTTGTAAAATGAACACCTAACTGGAGCCTATCGGAAACTCAGACCACTCCAATATGGTCCTTACACCATTGCCAAGGTTGTGGGAGACAATGAATTTGAGCTCTGAATTCCCCCATTCCTTGGCCTGCGCCCAGTGTTCAATGTGGACCATCTTCTGCCATACTTTCCACCATTACTAGACACATCCGACTTTGCGGAACAACTCACACCCACAGTGTTAAATCCATATTGCATGGAACAAGATACAACTGATTAGATCATGGACACACAGATCAAGAACACTCGCCAACACAATATCCAACTGCATCAAGTTGTCAAAGTAGGCCAACTCCTTCACCAGGGCAAGTGGCTCACTAGGGACCAAGTTCAGAAGAAGTTTCATCATCTCATGGAGGAACTCAACACAATGGGGACCATTGCTTCCTAAGGGGGAAGGAATGATCCAGGTGGATATTGGTGGCCACTTGCCAAGTCCACTTGGACCCCCACCATTGTTTCTTTTAGCTTTTTAGTTTCCTTAATTGTAGCACAGTTTACTATTTTTAGCAGTTTTTCAGGTCCTAAACTTTCGGAGCTATTTTGAGGTCCTAAACGACATTTTTTGGAAAAGATGGGAGCAACATGGGTCCATGGACTAATATTTCTCTTCCCAAGTTGTAGTTCTCAGATAGATCTTTCCAACGAAATATTATGCGCATCAAACGAAGATCGTATGCCAAAGTCACGACCCCAGGAAGTTGATGTACCAATTTACCCAAACAGGGACCACAGTTTGGCATTTCATCTTTTAGGGTTAGGTTTTTGGATGTTTATGGTTTTCCATTATTTCTCAACAATAAATAGGCTTTCGAGCCTTAAGACAGTTCATAGGCATGTAGCCACCACATTTCTTCTCATAGATATGCTACCATCGCCCTAGCTGGTTTATTTCCATTTCTGTTTGTAAGCATATTTTAGTATTTTACTTTAATGAAATGAAGTATTATTTCCGCTGCATCTCTGTGTTTATGGTTATCTCTGTAATTTGTTGTGTTCCTGTTTAAATCTAGAGGAATGACTCTTCATATTCATCTGTGTCCACTAGACTTCCACTTTACAATACATTTGATTTACAATATACATGGCCCACAATAGTGATATGGAATATGAGAACTCATGACATGACTTGACATGAAACTTCTAACATGGACTGACTTGATGATGTGGCAATGTCAAGTCACTATTGTTGTTGAGTGATAGATGTGTTCTTGGATATGCTTTCTCTTCTCCTTCGCATATCTTGATGTTGCAGGGTCTTCAATTATCTTCGGTCTTGGAAGGTGGTTGCACACTTGTGTTCATTTTTCTTGCTCTTGGTAGATCCATTCATCAATTCAGATACAAGTGAGACTTTAGGCATGCTTCCCTCCTTCTTCATCATCTCACCATTACTTTACAGTGTACATGTTCCTGAAATTCACTCATGACATGACAACATCAATTTGAAAACACCCTATCCTAAGCTGATGCATTATTATCCATGAACTAAGCCCAAGACAGGTGACAGGTTTGGAGAGATGGCCCAGTAACTATAGGTTTTAACCCCATACAAAAATCACTTTCCTACAAATTTTAAAAATAGAAAATAAACAATGGAAAGAGCATTAAACATAAAACATATATACACAGATATTTTCCCCTGGATCCCAAAACTAGGACTACCGGATTGATTTTTCATTAGCTTCCTTTCAATCTTATCATACATATATATACATGTTGAAGCATCCATAAACCCCAATCCATTACCCCTGAATTAGTATATAACCATATTTCCCTTGACCGAATCTAAAAAATACCATGGGAAGAAAACCATCATGTGCAAAACCATGTGCGAAAACCATGCACAAAACCATAGGTAGGTTTGCCCACCTAATATAGAGTCCAAAAAAAAACCCCTCTGAGCTGCCCTGGACCCCATAGAAGGGGGCTACCACCCCCTCAGACGCCCCAATAGGGCGGGATCCCGCCCCTCCTACTGTGCCTAGTGCAACAAACAAGGAGGTCTATCACCCACCGCATGTGCGGCTAGTCGTGAAAAGAATATAAAACACATGCAACATTCTCCTAATTGTTTTTTTCTTTCCATAGGGGGCCACATGAGAGCTTAGTCATTAGTCCAACCCTGCAATTCCCATTGTTTCTCTACACCAAGAGAACTTCTCAGTGCTCATAGACTTTGTCAATGCATCTGCAATATTCTTCAAAGTGTCCACCTTTACCAGCAACACCTTTTTGTCCTCAACCATATCCCTTATAAAGTGATGTTGAACATCAATGTGCTTTGTCTTTAAATGATAAGCAGTGTTTTTTGCCAAGAAAATTTCACTTTGTCTGTCACAGTCTATCCTTATAGCTTGTTGTACTAACCCCGTACTTGAACAAAATATCTGCAACCAAACTGCTTCCTTGCTTGCATGAGTGGTTTCCATGTATTCTACCTCTATAGTTGAAAGTTCCACTACAAATTGTCTCTTATCCATCCAACTAATTGCACCTCCAAATAGGTTAAACACATACCCTCTTGTAGATCTTCTCTGATCTAGACCTCTAGCCAAGTCTTCATCAACAAAGCCATGGATGTCCAAAGCTCTATCCAATCCTAGTCTTCCTTGGTAGCACAAACCATAATCACTAGTGCCATGCAAATACCTGAAAAGCCGCTTCACTATTTTCCAATGCTCCTTCCCTTGCTTTTACATAAACCTACTCAATAGTCCCACTACATGGTCAATGTCTAGTCTAGTACAAAAAATATCATACATCAAGCTACCAACTGCACTTGCATATGGAACACGGGACATGTCCTCTTCCTCTTCTTGTGTCTTGGGACACTATTTATAAGATAACTTTACACCTACAAGAATAGGAACCTTCATTGGTTTATTATCCTGCATATTAAACCTTTGTAGTATTGTCCTGACATACTTCCTCTGGTTTAACTAAGGCTTCCTCTTTGCCCGATCTCATTTAATTTCCATGCCCAAAATATTGTTTTCATAACCAAGATCTTTCATGTCAAATTTGGAGGACAATTGGGTCTTCAATTCTTGGATAATTTCTTTGTTATTGCCAATCAACAACATATCATGCACATACAAGACCAAATAAATAACACAGTCACCAATTAACTTAAAATACACACAATGATCTTATTTTCTTCTGGTGAAGCCAAGTCCCCGTATATATGTATCGAATTTCTAATACCACATCCTTGGTGATTGTTTTAACCCATACAAAGACTTTTTAACCTGCATACTAGTTATTTCTTACCCTTCACTGCAAAGCCTTCAGGTTGTTTCGTGTAGATCTCTTCTTCCAGATCCTTGTGAAGAAAAACTTGTCTTCACATCCATCTGGTTTACCTAAAAATCAAAAGAAACAAAAACATATAAAAGTAATCTAATAGAAGCTACCTCAGCAAAAGGAGAAAATATATCACCAAAATCAATTCTCAACACGTGGGAATAACCTTTTTCTACCAATCAAGCTTTGTATTTTTCCACCTTTCCTTCTACATTCATCTTCCTCTTAAACACCCATTTGCTACCAATGGGTTTCCTTCCATTTGGCAACTCCACCAGATCCCAAGCTTCATTTTTGTACACAGATGTCATTCCATCAACCATGGATTCTTTCTAGAGTTTTCCATCCTCTGAATCCACTGCTTCCCTGACAGTTCTGGGCTCATCACTAGTAATAGATAAAGCAAAATTTGAACAAAAAACAGTTGGAATATACCTTTCTCGCTACCTTCTTTCAGGAACTGATCTTCTTACAGCTAGAGTTTGTGGCTCTTCATCTTCTGATTCCGCTTCTGTTGTAGAGTCCTCCTCCTTTAATTCAAACTCTATCTTCTCAGTTTCATTTGGTAGGACTTCATGTTTATCTTTCACCTCTCTAAATACCACATCGTGACTATACACAACCTTCCTTGTTTCTTAGTTCCAAAGCTTATAACCTTTTAAACCATCCTTATACCCAATAAATATGCACCTTCAAAATTTACAATCCATCTTGAATTTTTTCTCCTTTGGAACATGTACATATGCATCACATCCAAATACCCTCAAATGTGAAAGAGAAGATTTCTTACCAATCTATACCTGTTGTGGAGTCTTATCCTCCAACGTTGATGAAGGTGATCTATTGACCAAGTAACATGCAGTCTCAACTGCCTCTACTCATAATTCTTGTCCTAATCTGACACCATTGAGTATGCTTCTTGCATTTTCCATCAATGTCCTATTCATCCTTTCTAAAACTCCATTTTTTTGAGGTGTGTATGGAGTAGTCTTCAGTCGTTCTATACCACACTTCTTATAGAACTCTTCAAATTCCTTCTTGCAAAACTCTCCACCATTATATGTCCTCAACACCTTTATCTTCTTCTTTGTCTGGTTTCCACTAGAGCCTTAAATACTTTAAACTTGTCAAAGAATTCAAATTTCTTCCTAAGGAAATATATCCATGTATTCCTTGAAAAGTCATCTATAAATGATACATAGTACATAGACTTACCTAGTGATGGAACCGAAACAGGTCCAAACACATCATTTTGCACAAGCTTTAATATTTGTTTCTCCCTCTTAGCTCCAGAGGGGAAACTCACCTGATTCTGCTCCCCATATACACAATTTTCATAGAAATCAAAATCCAGAGAGAAATTAGACATACCTTCTACCATACCCTTACCATGAGGTATTTGAAGGCCCTTCTCTCCAATATGTCCAAGGATTTGATGCCATAACATGGTATTATCTCCAGAGACTATTATATTTTCTGCTCCACTTTCAAGAACCACAAAATTGTTGCACCCATGAATAACAGTGCTACCCTGAAGCTTATACAGAGTTCCAATCCGAACTCTCCACATCAATACCAGTGATCCTTGAACCATCTTGTAGGTATATTTCTCGAGCAATTTTTTTACACCTCCATCGTCTAGCTTTCTTACAGAAATCATATTTTTGGCTAATGTAGGAATATGCAGAACACCTCGAAGTGTTCTAATCCTTCCACCTTGCAACTTCAACTTCACTTTTCTGTGACTAACTGTTAGGCTAGATTTTGGCTATTTTTGATAGTACTCTTAAGGCTTTTCTTCTCCTTTAGGACTCCTTTTTTCCCTCTAGTTACCATCTTTTTGTGCCTCTTTTGACGAAAATGGTGATTCAGAATCCAAGATATGCAAATAACTCAAAACGTATCATTTATTTTTATCTTAGGTAATTTGATGTTGAAAGCTACCTGATTAACTAATCGATGACTTTGAGAGGTACTAATTGAATTTCATGTAGATCAATAGACTTTGGGTGGTTCCGCGATTTCCTACAAAAGATTAGAGATTTCCCGCAGCAATGCCATTTCCTGCAATAATGCTGATTTCCTGCAGCAGGCAGTTTTCCTGCAGAAGCCACGTAGGTTAGAGATGTTCTGGTCATCCACAGAAGAAATAACGACATGGGTTTTGTTTGAAAAATCAATGCACATGGACTCTATCCTACTGGCTACCCAAAATTAGTCCTTTTCAACTGCTCGGATCTTGTTCTTTGCATTTTGGCTGAATTTGGGAAAGAAACTCAAACAATCAAGTGTATGATATGAAAATGAGATCTAAGATAATTAATAAGGTATTACAGACTTATGTGCATGGATTAGTCTATGTCATTATATGCAATGGATCGATAAGATTGTGAAGTGCACAAATAATGAAGCAGTAACAAAACATAATAGATAACACATGACGTAGCAAGTTTAATAAGGAGTTCCCCCAATACTCCTGGGCTACATCTCCTGGTCCAACCTTTAGTGGTGGCCTCTCTATTATGTCTTCAAGCAGAGTTTTGTTTACAACAGCGAGCTCAATTTGAGCTTCACACACAATAGAATATAGCAGTAAGAGTTTACTTGAACCTCTCAAGTTCTCTATGAGTACACAAACTCCCCTAATGCTCTCTGTCCCAACTCTGTCTTGGCATTTTCCTGAATACTACCCTCTGCCCATTACGCTCTCTATTTGTGGCTTTATAGCCAAAAGATGTGCTGCCTGTTCGTTTCATGGTCTTGTCTCTCAGTCTCCCTGGCCTCTTGAATGCTTTGAATCCCTCTCTAGTGTTATACAATCATTGCTCAATGCATGGAGAGGAGGTGGCCACCCATCCCGCAGCGTTAGAGTGCTTCGGGCCCCTGAAACGCCTGTAATGGTCACGCCCTGTTTCTACAGTGAAAACACAGTTTAATAGAGATAAACAGCCCAAAACATGATATGTCGGACTTTAATGTCCTTTAAATATGGTTCAGTCCCTTATCGGGTCCACCTATCGATCGCCATTGCATCTCAGAAAGGCTCCATCCCTTTATGTTTTGGAAATACATGAAAAGCGCGAAAATACATTGAAATGGCCCTGTTACGAACTTGAAATTATATCAAATTTCCTTTAGAATGCTATCGGGTCTGGCTGTTGCATGGTGTATTGATATCAACCCCTCTGCATAGTTCTGATGCGATGCGGTGATGCGATATATCGTAATCACTCATCGCAAGAACCCTTTTGCCATTGTAAGTGCTTCTGCAATCCCTCGATAGTGATCCAATGATGTAATATGGGCCATTGATCTGTGCGCTTGATCGACGGTCCATATTAACTCCACCAATTGCCGTCACCATATACATATGTTAAGCATTGATATCGTTGTTCGCGATCGCAACTCTTGAGTATATCCCACTGATCTCCGCCGAAGGCTTCTTCCGATTATGATTATCGATCCTATCTAGACCATTGATCGACCAGTTCGGACAGCTACTGTGCATCACTGGTTCCGCCTCCAATTACTCAGTTTTTTTGTTGATTTCACGGGTTTTGGGCTGCCTAATAGTGTTTTTCCACAGAGCTAAGGGTGTCCCTCTTATGATGATTTCAATATTTTAAGGGATTTTTGGCTTTGGCATGATTTTTAATAGATTTGTGAATACTTAGAGGGCATTCTTGGATCCATTTGGATCATGCCTTCCCACTGAAAAAGGCTTTTGGACCACCAAAAGTTGGTTTTCAAGCATCAATCAAGTGAGGATATTACTGCCTCACTTGTCCAATATTTATCCATTTCGCACTGTTGGGTTTTGAACGTTTGAGTCCGATCCTTAGGTACTCACTCTGTGCGTCATCCTCACCTTCCTGTCTAGAACTGTATCTTCTTGCAACACATTAAGGTATTCAGGCAACAGATCATCAATGGAAGGCAATTGACTTTGCTCTTCAAGATCTTCAATTAATGAAGGTTCAAACAGTCTTAAATTTTCTGCATTTACTACTGAATAGATGTGCATGTATGCTGGCAGATCAAGACAAAAAGCATTCTCACGAATTTTCTCAAGTACCTTAAAAGGCCCATACCTTATTGGCTTCAACTTCTTTCCTTCACCTTGCATTTTGTCCTTGTTGATATACAACCATACTTGATCGCCAACTTGGAAGCTGTGCTCCACCCAGTGTTTATCATGCCTTGCCTTGTATTTGGCTTGGCTCTTTTCTAGCTGTTCTTACACTTCCTGGTGAATCTCTTGGATCTGTTCAATGAATCTAGTTGCTTTATCCACATCACTGTGTGCAGCAACTGCTATGTCTTTTTCAAAGACAAAATCCAAAGGCGACCTTGGTATAAAACCAAAGCAGGTCTCAAAAGGAGATCTCTTTGTAGAAGAATGTTTATCACGACTGTAAGCATGTTGCACATAACATAAGTGTTCATCCCAAAGCTTGGGATGCTTGATGCAATAACCCCTGAGCAACTGGATCATTGTTCTGTTGACTACCTCTGTTTGGCCATATGTTTGTGGATGAAAGTTTGTACTTTTCTTCAGTCTGGTGTCCATTAATTCCCACAGACTTGACCAAAACTTCCCAACAAATCAAGAGTCTTGATCAGATACTATGGAAGTGGGTAACCCAAAATGCACCCAGACATGCTAAAAGAACATTTTCGCTGTTTGTTTAGTTGTAATCTGCTTATTACAAGGTATTAAAATACACATTTTGTTGAACCTGTCCAAAATAACATATAAATAGTCATGTCCTTTTCTGGATTTTGGCAGTCCTCCAACAAAGTCCATGGAAACACTTTCCCAAGGATAGGAAGGGACTGGTAGTGGAGTGTACAAGCCTAGTTTTCTATTGCTGGGCTTGCTTTTAGCACACATGGTACACCCTCTTACATATCTAGAAATTGTTTCATGCATTTTTTGCCAATAGCAGTATCTTTGTAGTTGTGCAATTGTTTTGCTTACACCAAAATGACCTGATATCAGAGAAGTATTTGCTTCCCTTATTATATCAATTCTCTCTGTTTGTGGAATGCATAGTTTTCCTAAATGATACAAGAGTTGGTCCTTAATGTAGTAATCCACTTCTTCTACCTTTTTTCCATTACTTAAAGCTGAATATACATCTTTAAAGTCTATATCTTGGGCATATTTTTCAATGTAGCTTTCATGCATTACTGAGTTATGCTTAATTATAGTAGATGCATTTATGATTGGTCTGGACAACATATCTGCAACTGTTAAATTGGCAACTAGGGCCAAACTCCATGTGGGTCGGCTTATTTATGGCAGCTGATATTTTTATTGGACCCCTCTCGTCGCGAGGTGTAGGATTGATCCAAAGATCATCCGATTCCGATAAGTATTTATGGAGATATGAATTTATTTTGTTTATATAATTATTATCAAGCCGGCCAGCTTATGTAGGCTCTAGAAGCCCAAACGTCATGTCTATTCAATCATCCGCCTTTAGTATAAATAAGAGAGGATATTGAGTCATTAGCTAAACACACTCTTTAGGTGATCTCCTCTCCACGTCTTGGGTTTTTGGAGAAGGAGAGATACCAAAGAGGATGATGCCCTAGCTGCAAAATGATGCCCTAATCCTACACAGGACAAGAAGACATCTATTTGCTGGCAAATGATGAATATCTATATGTTGTTCAAGGAAACCAGATACGCTGTTCAGGAAATCTGATACATGGTGAAACCCTACACGTTGACACCTGAGAAAACATATACACTATACGCTGCTACATGCAATGATATCATACATAGGCAATAATATTCGTTGCAACTATACGCACATCAACACAGTTATATATACGCTGCTCGTGGAGGCATATACTCACATCAACGCAATCATAATAACACTGCTCGTGGAGGCATTTAGATGCATCAATGTAGTCATGATACGCTGGAGGTATTAATACGCTACTTGTGGATATATATACAAGCAGGTGGAAATGTATAAAAGACTCATATGCAGGGTATGGTGCAGACATGGCACGCAGAATTATTGACACTCTCGATGTATGCGAATCTGGCAGAAGTTTGAATCACAGTTATATATGGAACGCTGCAGCCAAGGTATGAAGCCCTCAGTTTGTATTATATATGGAACACTGATCATGCCATAACTTTGGATCCATTTTCACATGGATTACTCGCAATTCATGGATAGTCAACGTGATGATTGGAACGTCATTAACACGCATTCAACGTTGTTCATGTTATACATGCTATATATAATATATATATATATATATATATATATATACACGTTGTTCATATTCATGGTCAATGGAACACAGCATGGCACGTAGCAACATAGCAACCCACGGGAATATATATATATACGTTGTTCAGAAACGCAGTCATATATGAATGCAACTATATGCAGACAGATATTGGAATGCAAATATATATGCTATTGGATAGCAGCTGTATATAGACAGATAATGGATCATCAGGGATTATATACAGTGTTCAAAAGGTGATATTTCCTAGGTATATAAACTTCTGTGGCATAGAGAGAAGAACGTTGTGTGATCTAGACACATATATATAACGCAGTCTTGGGCATCAACATGATGTATGAGATATTGTGGATAGGAAGCACAATGATACATGGAGCATGGGGAGCAGCATCATGGGAAGCACAACAATACATGATATATGGGCAGCGTGATTTAGCATGATACAGCATGATGGTGCTACACAATCAGGTGCAGCAAATAGATGAGATGCAAAACGATGATAGGTGAAGGAGTCACCTTGCAAACTCAGTTGAAGCAGAATGTCTTCAACTGATCTCATCATTATAAGAAATGATCTATGCTAGATCTAGATAAGTCAAAGTGTTGACTTCTGTTGTAAATGTACTATCTCTCTCTCTCTTTCTCTGCTGAACTTTGAAGATAAAAGAAGATTTGATCAAAGGGTTTCCCCCCACATTGTGGGGTTTGTCCCTGGCTCGCGCCATATCTTGTGTCCTCTTGTCTTGGCTTGTCTTCTGCATTTTATATATATGTTCTATCTGCAGTTTATCATAATGCTGATGTGATTGCCAATTGTGAAAATTTAAATAAATTGCTCTAGCATAGAACATACCTAAATTAAACATTCATCCTACTACATGTGCATCAGTGGTGGAAAACATCCATAGATCTTCCCTTGGCAAACCTGCATAAACCAATCCAAATATTTGTTCAAAAATAAAGGAATGAACATTAAAATCAATAATACCTTTGTGATGGTCTTTCATCATGACATCTACAAGTTTGCATGAGCATTATGCATACATATCGACACATCTCCCAAAGATATATATTGTCAAGGGTTTCTTTCTTTTTCAGACTCTATCAGAGTCTTCATATCTTTCATGGAGATATCTTAGTCAAATCTTCTTGGTCTTCCGGATGTTGATTGCCTTTACCATGGTTGCATATCTCACAATCTCTTCCTTCCTTTCTTCACACATTTCATTCCCAGGAGCTTCCAATCAGAGTTCCTCAATTGTAGTCAACCACCTCATACTTCATATGAGGACATATTATGTTGATTTCATCTGTTGTGACCCATGCCTCCCGGCATCCTTTCATAGGGAGAGATTCCTTTCCTTTCATCATGCTTCTCAAGATAGAGCAGTGATCCAAGTTACCTGCAACCACACAACATGACTTTACAATATTGAATACAAGCCCCTTATGTCATCTAGGCTTCTTTCAGCAGTTTCCTTGATTGAAAAAACCCTTTGATTTGCTTCATCTCTTATGTCATCATAACATCATCGCATGAACTTTACAAGTTGGAGTCCCTGATGAAACACTTGCTTCCTCTCTAGATCGGTGAACCTTTCGATGAAGATTCCATCAGAGAATCTTGAGTATCTTGCATATCCCTATCCAACAGATGTTACCTTTTGACTGATGTATGATGAGCCTTGTCCTAGATGACTTCTTCCTTTTTCCCATAAGTGTTACTTGAGCTTTCAATGAGGTTCCCAAGAGCTATATCCTTCGTAGTTGACTGCCATAGATTTTGTTCAAGACATCCTTCATGTTTCCTATGATCAAGTCACGAGCTCTTACTTCTAATGGTTTTCCTCTTCCTAGGATTTCTTCTTTCCTTTCTAAGGACCAAATTTTCCAAACTTCCCCTTCCTTCCGACAAATATTTGAACACCTTTTGCCCTCAACCTGTCTTCTTCTATCTTGCATAGAAACCACAAGTTGTTGAATGGAATAGCTTTCCTATCCTCATAGGCAATTGTTACCTTGTTCATCAGTTACTGCATTTAGAACAAAAAAGAGATCATTTCCTAATCCAAAATCATCCCTCCCAGATCTTGCAACTAAGATCTTATGAAGATAACCCTTTATCCTTTGATACCTTCAATTTGTGTAGATTAGATCTAAGTGATGTGACCTTCTTTATCGCATCTTCAGAAAATAGTTTTACCAACTTACCATATAGCTCTTCTCCAATCCTGCTATATGGGAGAATCTTTGACAGACTCCATAAGAATCTCTTGAGCCCTTAGATCCTTTTCCATGTATTCAGATAATGCTTAACCTTCGAATGGTTTGGAGACTTTTCCATTGATAGGATCAATGACTTCACTTTCTTCGAGGACTATGTCTATCCTCCTCTTCCATGCAAGGAAGTTTGATGACCCAACCAGCTTATATATCTCCATACAAAACGAAGTCATTTTAATAGATTAGATTATAGAATAAAAGATACTTACTTGACAAGTGAAGATGAAACCTTCAACTTGACCCCTTTGATGGTGGTTGATGAAGATGTATTAGTGCCCTTTTGGATGATCTTCTTCCAAATGAAATCCCTTATTCAATAAAAGGAGATTGCCCTTTCTATGATGACAATGCCTTTTGATCTAGCTCCCTTTGTTGATGGTGATTGATGAGGATGTCTTGATGCTTCCTCTGATGATTTTCTTTAAGGATAAGGGAGGGGTCCTTGCTTCAATGAGAGGGAACTTGCCTTATAGCCTTTTTAAGATGATGACAATGCTTTTAGCCTTCTTTGGATAACTAGTTCAAGATACTTCGACTTCTTCGGAGGTGAATGACTGCAGATCAGAAATGCTTCTAGGGTTTTGACTTTCTCCAAGATGATGTGATCTTAGTCCTATAAATGGTTCTCTTGGATGTCTATACTTTGGTCTACCTTGCATTGTAGATCTCTTCAACATGATGAGGGTCTTTGTGGTCTTTTAATAATGACTAGAGGATCCAAAACTTTTGTTGGTGTAGAATTTTTCTTCTTCGATCTAAGGTTCGATGTAGATCCTGACTTCATTTTGATATCCTTCAACTTGCTTTGGTGTCTTTCTCGAGATTCGATTCTTGAGTGTCCCTTGATGGGATGCCCTTCCTTGACTTAGTCACCTTAGCTCTGATACCATGTTGAGAAATCTAGGGGGCATCAATAGCTAGGTGATTTCTTTTCGAATAGTAACTGCTTGAGTGCTTTTTATAACTTTAGAATAGGATCTTCCTTTTACTTAAGTTATTAGTGTTCTTCTTCATCAAACACCTATCAATGCATGAACATAAATAGACAAGAGACACAGAATGTAGGCTATGAGCCAGGGCCAAAATCTCTCACTCCTTGAGAGAAAAACCAACACATATTCTTCTTATAGAGATTCCAATTGACGAATACTAAGATCAATACCCTTGACCTATTAGTCACTCCAAGACCAAGACACTAGTTCTCTTGACTGCCTTCTGCTCATTTTCTTCTTCTTGACTCCTCTTCCGCTTTGACCTTCTTAGCTCCAAGACATCGTTACAATTATCATCTCCTATCTGAGCATAAACAGGAACTGCAGGCACACTTGAGATGTCACTTAAACATATCATTGTAATGTCACCTAAATGTAGCAGCACCGAAGCTAAGATAGTACCAAATCTGTCAGACTGAGATAACGTCGAATCACTGTGATATATTATTGAACTGTAGCTTCTTCATACCACCAAACTATGGTCTCCATTGGAGCACCGAAGTGTGACTTATTCATAGTACTGAAATGTAGTTGACATATCCTTGTCTGAACTATGTTCCTCTACTGTAGCATTGAGTCCTCCTTTCAGAAATCTGAATAGTTGTTTCTGTGATTAGCCCTAAACAAATTCTCATTGTTCCTTCATCTCCTATCTGAGTTCCTTCTGCAATTCGACACCCGAATTTCAGAAGTAATCCGAACTCCTTGACTGTGGAAATGTGAAAACCCTGCCCACATATATATAGTGGCTTGTCCCATATAAATAAGTTGACCTATGAATCTGAATAGTTATGTCTCCATTAGGTGAGCCGACATGAGTTCTTCTCTCTATCTTGAGGCCGACTTCAAGAGGAGTAACTAGTGCTTATCTTGGAGGGCTATTTGACAATCCTATAGACTTATGTAACTACAATCGGTCTTCATAATGTCTTATGTAAATCATGATTTTATGTATTTGATGTAAAAAGGGAAAAAGAAAATTTATTATTATTTTGTAGCATGGGATTTATGCTCAAGGTCATTTTATTTATAGGTTAAGCACCCATTGAGTGCTTCTAGGACTTTTTCTTAAACTCTAGGAGTCAAAGAGTCATTGTAATATGTAAAGACCCTATTGGGCATCATGTATCAAGTCAAAGAAATTTATTTGTGTCATAAAGACCCTCCAAGATCAAGTTGACCTAGCCATCAACAAGTCGGCCTACAAGAGAGGACAAGTCGACCACATGATGACAATTTGGCTCCAAGGAAAGCATATATATAAGAGGTACTCGACATCATTTGTAGATCATCTAACAAGCTCGATTAAGACAAAGAAGATATTAAAGACAAGAGAAAAAGAGGAGAATCAAATGAAGGAAGAACAAAGCATTTAAGGATTGTTTTTGGGCCACCTTCACCTCACACGTGCAAGTAAACCAAGGCATCTTTTGCAACAGCAGGACCGAAATTGCTGTCACTATAGACAGCTAAATTTTGGGGTACAAAAGGATCAATTTCATAGCCAAGTTACTAAGGAAAAAGACACTCCCCAAGCAAAGGAGGAAAGAGTCATTTCTCACCATCTATTCTCACACGTGTGAAGCTATGGTTTTTGCAGTGGAGGCCGAAAATTGCAAAATTGAAGCAGTGATATAAAATCTGAAGAAGAGAGGCCGAAATCTGAAGTATTGAAGTAGTCTGACTTGGATTGACTTTGTGAAGGACAAGCTGATCAAAGGAGAGGTTAACTTGGTCTTGGAGGGGTCTTTGTCAAGGGTCCTAGGTCTTGGAATTCATCATTCAAAGATTCTATAAGAAGAGAAGAATTCTTGCGGGTTTTCCTCTTGAGAGGAGAGGTTTTCGCCCTAGCTAGAAACCTATATTTTGTGTCCTCTTGTCTCATTGATCTTCATAGTTTGGTAGTTGTTTGATGATAAAAGAACACTATAATAATCCAGTAAAGAAGAAGCTAACTACAAGTAAACCAAGTTAAGTAGAAGAACATCACTAGCAGTTATCAAAGTAAGAGAAATCACCCTAATCTAGCTACCCTAGATTTATCAACATGGTATCATAGCTAAGGTGACAAGAAGAAGAAGAGGCAGCTTGCAAATCATCCAATTGAAGAAGGATAAATAAGGGCCAAGCATAAGAGGAGCATCAAGTCAAATCATCAAGGAGAGCTAAGAGCATCAAGAAGGACTAGTCTACACATCATCTTAAAGGAAAGAACTCTTGGAAGAAGAAGACCTCAAGGACCCTACCTCCACTGAAAGAAAAAAAGATTCTAGAGTCTTGAAGCATCTTGAGAAGTCTCTGTTGAGAAAGCTAGGGCATCAAACATTTAGGTGATTTCTCTTCAATTAGTAACTGTGTGTGAGTGCTTTTTACTTCTTTGGATTAGGATCTTCTTTACTCAGGCTATTAGTGTTCTTCATCATCAAATAGCTACCAATGTATGAACATAAATAAACAAGAGACATAGAATGTAGGCTATCAGCCAGGGCCAAAACCTCTCACTCTTTCACAGGAAAACCCACACAAATTCTTATTATAGAGATTCCAATTAACGAATACCAAGACCAAGACCCTTGACCTATTAGTCACTCCAACACCGAGACACTAGTTCTCTTGACTGTCTTCTGTTTTTTTCTTCTTCTTGACTCCTTTTCTACTTCGACCTTCTTAGCACCGAGACATAGTTACCATCGAGACCTTGTCACTAACATGACACAGAGGTCTTATTTCTGTAATAGCATTGAGTCCTTATCAATTCCTTCATACTATGGTGGTACCGATCCTTTCTCACTATGGAGGCACCAAAACAAAGTTACAGTGATAGCATTAAAATGAACTGTGGATATACTGAGATCATCTCCTATTCGAGTTTTAATTAATTGTGGATATACTGAGATCATCTCCTATTCGAGTTTTAATGAATTGTGGATATACTGAGATCATCTCTTATCCGAGCACACTGAGATGGTCACCAAAATGTGATAGCAACCAACTATGGTGGCACCGAGACTGTATTTCTACACTATCATGACACCGAGACTAAGAGACCTTCTTTGTGATAATACCGAACCTTGATCATTGTAGTTTCACCAAATTTCTCCCTGTTGTACCAAGACAGTTTTTCCCTAGCCTGTGAGATAGCACTGAATTTATCTCTGCAATCTTGTACCCTTATCCGAGCTCCTTCACCGAACTTGCCTCTGTAATTGTCATCTGAATTTCAGAGAGATCCAAACTTGCTTTTGTGGAATAGGCCGAGCTGCCTATTTATAGTAGTCTGTCCATGAATATTTTGCGACATGACCTTGTGAAGGTATTTGTCTCCAAATTAGGTGAGCCGACATGAGTTCTTCACTTTATCTTGAGGCCGACTTGAAGATAATGATCAGACCCTTGATCTTGCTTCTCTTGTTTGAATAGTCTACAAACTCTTTTGGGGTTTTGCTTTGGTGATGATAGAGTTTGCATCTCAGAAATACTTCTAGCATTTTGACTTTCTCCAAGATGATATGCCTTAGATTTGTAGATCTATTCGCCTTGTGTAAAAATAAGTTTTTGGCCTTGATTATTTGATTGATGATCCCAAGGCTTCTTTTGAAGTAGACTTTCTTCTTTGATCTAGGGCTTGATTCTTCAATGTAGATCTTGAACTTCTGCTTTGATATCCTTCAACTCGCTTTGATGCCTTTCTTGAAACTCGATCCTCAACTGTCTTTTTGATTAGATGCCATTTTCTTGACTTTGTCACCACAGCTCTAATCCCATGTTGAGAAATCTAGGGCATCAAGTATTTAGGTGATTTCTCTTCAATTAGTAACTGCTTGTGAGTGTTTTTTACTTCTTTAGATTACAATCTTCTTTACTTAGGTTATTAGCGTTCTTCTTGATCAAACAGCTACCAGTGTATGAATATAAATAGACAAGAAACACAGAATGTAGGCTATTAGCCAAGGCCAAAACCTCTCACTCTTTGAGAGCAAAACACACACAAATTCTTCTTATAGAGATTCCAACTGACAAATACCAAGACCAAGACCCTTGACATATTAGCCACTCCAAGACCAAGACTCTAGTTCTCTTGATTGTCTTCTGCTCTTTTCTTCTTCTTGACTCCTTTTCTGCTTCGACCTTCTTAGCACTGAGACAATTACCACCGATACTTTGTCGCTGACATGACACAGAGGTCTTATTTCTGTGATGGCTTTGAGACCTTATCAATTCCTTCATACAATGGTGGTACCAAGCCTTTCTCACTATAGAGGCACCGAAACAAAGTTATAGTGATAGCATCAAAACGAACTATGGATATACTGAGATCATCTCCTATCCGAGCACACTAAGATGCTCACCAAACTGTGATAGCAACGAATTGTGGTGGCACCGAGACAGTATTTATGAACTGTCATGACACCGAGACTAAGAGACCTTCTCTGTGATAATACCAAACCTTAATCACTGTAATTTCACCAAATCTCTCCTTCTTGTACCAAGACAAAGTTATTCCATTGACTGTGAGATAGCACGGAACTTATCTTTGCAATCTTGTACCCTTATCCGAGCTCCTTCACCAAACTTGCCTCTATAATTGTCATCCGAATTTGAAAGAGATCCGAACTTGCTTCCATGGAATAGGCCAAGCTGCCTATTTGTAGTAGTCTGCCCATGAATATTAGCCGACGTGATCTTATGAAGGGTTATGTCTCCAAATAAGGTGAGCCGACATGAGTTCTTCACTTTATCTTGAGGCCGACTTACAGAGGAGTAACTATTGCTTGTCTTGGAGGGCTTCTTGATAATTCTATACTCATATACATTTGTAACATCCCCAAGAAGGGTATGACATTGACTCCTTTTGATTAATTCTAAAGGCTCACAACAGGAGCCATCTAAAAATAAAATCTCTTGCTCATGAAACCCATGAAGCAAGCATTACATTAATAATTTTATTTTTCTTCTTTACATCATTTACAAAAATCACGATTACATGTCATTATGAAGATCGAACCGAGTTACACTTTTCAACAGTCTCTACATTCTACATTCTACATCCAAAGGAAGCAAGAAGAAGCACTTCATCATCATCAAAGGAATCAAAATGATCTCCTTCACATTGAAGAAAGGATCACATCTCAAACATCCCTGAAAGAAAATTATCTCTCCTCGTTAAAAAAAGAAGCATTGTCTTTTTGAAGAGAAAACATCATCAAGAAGGCATCTAGTTGAAGATATCATCATCAAAGGAGCATCTTCACTTGACAAGTGAGTATCTACAATGACTTCTTTCTGCAAGGAGAACAACAAACTTGTTGGGTCATCAAATTAGCCTACATGAAAGAAGAGAATAGATATGATCCTCATAGAAAATGAAGTTAGTGAGTATTGTTGTGCACATTTTGTCTATTGATTTTTGTGTAGCTTGGGAGGTACTCCAAGCCCTAATGTTCGAGGATTGGAGGGCATAGTGCCACAAGTAGGCTCGTGGGTTTGGAACCCAAGCATGGGGTTATGCACCCATTGAGATTTGGGCCAACACCATGAAGAATTTGAGCATGAGAAAATTTGAGGTGATAGAGCTTGGTGTGTCAATTCCAACGCTTTGAAAATCACCTAAATCGGAGCTCTAGAACTTGAGATATTAATTTTTGAAGTTGACAATTAATTATGGACATTCAAGTCATGTAGGCTTGGTCCAAGATACATGTCTCCTCAACAAATTCGTGGAGCCCTTGGATTTGGTATAAATACAAGGTGAGGGAGCATTCATTTAGTCATCCATTGGAGAAACAAAAAGCTAAGAGGAGCACAGCAAAAAGGGAGGATTGTTCTATCTTAGGCCGCAAGTAAAGGAGCAGCCAAACAAAGGAGGATAAGCCTATGCGTAGAGCTTCTATATGACTATGTTGGTACTAGGATTACCTTGCAGGAGGGCCAAAGTGAAAGAGGATATGAACAGGACTGTTCTGGGCATTATTTTATGAGAAGGACATCTTTGTTAGGGCCACGAAAGGAGGGTCACTTCAGTGAGGAAGAAAAGGCAACGTGGAGTCTTCTAATGACTGTTTTGAAGTGCGTGAAGTTCTATTGCTAGGCCGAGTTTATAAAGAGAGTGTGGGACTATTTTCAAGTGGTATTTCTTCCCTAAACAAGCTGAAATAAAGATTGTCCTGTGATAGTGAGATCGCAAGCGTATAATGGTTAGTTTAAGGGTCAAACAAACCATAAACCGGGAGTTGTAGGAGCCCATTCACACAACGAAGTATGTAGCCTCGTGGAGGAGAAGGACCCGCACTTTTATGCAGCAGAATTGACCATAGATCGTGGAAGAATATGGGTTGCAGTTATGCCCTAACCAGTGATTAGTGTTTTGCAATGTTGAATAGTAGTCTTCAAGGTATGTGCCTTCTTTAATATTGCTAAGTGTTGGGTCAAGCAGTGATTGGTATTGGATCGTTTTATGAGCAGACTGTGGAAGCCAAGGGGGGCTGACATGGAGGTTAGAAGCCCTAACCAATGGGAAGTTTCCATAGTGAAGATTGGTGCCTAGATTTGTGCAATAGTTCCTCTATTGCGGAAGTAAAGAGCAGTTGATGAGAAGTTTGTTGTCATCCAATGAAGGGTCTCCTAGGTGTGAGGATGTCCTAACTAGGTGCAAATGCTACAGCATGGACTTGGTCACTCGTATTCTATTGGAGGGCACTTATGGTCCGCTGGAGGACAACGTGATAGTGTCCAGGTTGGAGCCCAGTGTGCAACACCTTGATGGACAAAGGTAGTTGCTAGAGTGGCATATGTTGAGCTCAAGGGTTGACGAACCAGAGGAGCAATTGTGGAGCAAGAGACTTGTCTGTGGAGAAGGACTTCTACAACAAATGACGGGCAATCCTCCTAGCCCGTGTTCATTGTAGGAGATGGACATCTTGTAGTGATAGGTGGCCCCCCTTCGTGCCCTATGTTGGTCTTCATCAGAGCAACGCAAGAAGACCATAGCGAGCTGAAGTCCCTGAGTAGCTAAGGCACAACAGTGGGCAGATTGAGAGTTGTTCAAAAGTGGAACTATGAACAACTCGAAAGGAGTCGGGGTCTCGATGTGTTGATGCGTTGACGAACGAACAATCAACTAGTGATCAGATTGGATAACCGAGATTCAATGGCCAGATGGACTTGGAGCAATGATAGAGGCAGGAGCTACATATCGGGAGCCGAAGGACAGGGCAAGTACTAGAGGGTCAGAGTATCTTGTTGAGGGTAGATTGGTCGTCGTTGTACTGACACCAAGCCCCAGTTTGCATCTTGTACTAATGGATGTACGAGGGCCATTATCCCTGGTACAGGAGCCTTAGACTGTTGTATTATATGTTGTTTGATATAACGAAGTTGGGTTGAAAATTGTAAAAGGTTGTCCATATTTTGTGCATGTTTGATTTACTGTTGTTTATATTCTGTTGTGCAAAGTAGTATCGTCGAGATTCTTGTTTTGGTAGCGTCAAAGATTTTAAGGTTCTATCCTAGACCCAAGATCATGGAAATTCAACATGGTATAAGAGCGTGTCTAAGCTACTTTGAGGGACAATGAATCAGAGTGGGCACAACGAAGAAATTCAGAGGCAGTTATGGGTGTCTAGATCATGGAGGAAAGAGTTCCACTAAAGACATGGAAATGTGGTCTTGACTGGCTTGGCAGCGAGATTCGCTAGGAGTTCTGGTGAGGAGTTCTAATGGAGTGGTGGTGAGCCTGGTGAACAATAGTTTGTTGTAGGGAAAATTGTTGATCATGGACTACCGTTGACTTGTCATGGATGGTTGAGACAACTCAAGGGTTTCTTTAGCATGGAGAAGATTAGGTTGATCGAGATGGCTTTATGTGATGGACTGGGCATTGGCAGGCTAGAATCTTCATTGGATTGTGATGTTGCATATCCGAGATTGGTGGGATTTGCACAAGTGGTATTTGACCAAGGAGGATGAGTGCTTGCAGGACTGAGCCAATGGAGATCGTGTAGGCTCAGAGGGAATCTAACCCCAGAGGGAGCAACCCTATGGAGGTTCGAGATCTTCAGGTTTGGATTTGATGAGGCAAACGCACTACCAAGATTGTCGGGTTAATTCTACAGGGTATGCTGCACTGATAGATGCCAAATGGGCTACTGTCATCGAATGATGATGGTTACTTCATAGTTTTGGATGTACCTCCCTCGCTAAGAGGGAGTGTTGATTTTTGTGTAGCTTGGGAGTTACTCCAAGCCCTAGTGTTCGGGGTTTGGAGGGCAAAGCGCCACAAGTAGGCCTGTGGGCTTGGAACCCAAGCACGGCGTTTTGCACCCATTGGGATTTGGGCCAAAACCATGAAGAATTTGAGCATGAGAAAATTTGAGGTGATAGAGCTTGGTGTGCCAAATCCAATTCTTCGAAAAGCACCCAAATCAAAGCTCTAGAACTTGAGATATTAACTTTTGAAGTTGACAATTAATTATGGACAGTCAAGTCATGTAGGCTTGGTCCAAGAGACATGTCCCTTCAACATATTCGTGGAGCCTTTGGATTTGGTCTAAATACAAGGTGAGGGAGCATTCATTTAGTCATCCATTGGAGCAACACAAAGCTAAAAGGAGCTCATTGAAAAGGGAGGATTGTTTTGTCTTAAGCCACAAGTAAAGGAGCCGCCAAATGAAGGACGCCTATGCATAGGGCTTATCCATGACTTTGTTGTTACCAGGATTACCTTGCAGGAGGGTCGAAGTGAAAGAGGATATGAACAAGATTGTTGTGGGCATTATTTTATGAGAAGGACATCTTTGTGAGGGCCGCAGAAGGAGGGTCACTTCAGTGAGGAAGAGAAGGCAACGTGGACTCTTCTCATGACTAGTTTGAAGTGCGTGAAGATCTGTTGTAAGGCCGAGGTTATAAAGAGAATGTGGGATTGTCTTCAAGTCATATTTCCTCTCTAAACAAGTTGAAATAAAGATTGTCCTATGATAATGAGGCCGCAGGCCTGAAATGGCTCATTTAAGGGTCAAACAAACCATAAACTGGGAGTTGTAGGAGCCGATTCACACAGCAAAGTATTCAGCCTTGTGGAAGAGGAGAAATCGCAATTTTATGGAGCAGAATTGGCCATAGATGGTGGAAGAATATGGGTTGCAGTTGCGCCCTAACCAGTGATCAGTGTTCTGCAATGTTGAACAATAGTCTTCAAGGTATGTGCCTTCTTCATTATTGCTAAGTGTTGGGTCAAGAAGTGATCAGTATTAGATCGTTTTATGAGCAGACTGTGGAAGCCAAGGAGGGAGGGTTGACATGGAAGTTAGAAGCCCTAACCAATGGGTAGTTTCCACAGTGAAGATTGGTGCCTAACTTTGTGCAATAGATCCTTTATTGCTGAAGCAAAGGGCATTTGATGAGAAGTCTATTGGTAGCCAATAAAAGGGTCTCCTAGGTGTGAATATTCCCTAACTAGGTGCAGATGCTACAGCATGGACTTGCTCACTCGTGGTTTGTTGGAGGGCAGCGTGAGAGTGGACCAAGTGTGAACTTGGATTGGGCACTTATGGTCTGCTGGAGGACAGAGTGATAGTGTCCAAGTTGGAGCCTAGTGTGCAACACCTTGATGGACAAAGGTAGTTGCTAGAGTGGCAGTTGTTGAGCTCAAGGGTTGACGAACCAGAGGAGCAGTTTTGGAGCACCAGAGTTGTTTGTGAAGGACTTCTACAACAGGTGATGGACAGTCCTCCTAACCCTTGTTCATTTTCGGAGATGGACATCTTGCAGTGATAGGTGGTAGCCCTTCGTGCCCTATGTTGGTCTTCATCGAAGTAGCGCAGGAAGACCATAGTGGGCTGAAGTCTCTGAGTAGCTGAGGAGCAGCAGTGGGCAAATTGAGAGTTGTTCACAAGTGGAGTTGTGAACAACTCGACAGGGGTCTCGTTGTTATGATGCATTGATGGACGAATGATCAACTAATGAGCATATTGGATAGTCACGATTCAGTGGCCATATGGACTTGGAGCATTGATAGAGGCAGGAGCTGCAAATTGGGAGCCAAAGGACAGGGCAAATACAAGGTACACCCAAGGCAGCTGTGAGAGGCTCTACATCAGTAAGAGGGTCAGAGTATCTTGTTGAGGATAGATTGGTCGTTGATGTACTGACACCAAGCCCTAGTTTTGTATCTTGTACTAGTGGATGTATGAGGGTCATTATCCCTGGTACGGGAGCCCTAGACAGTTGTATTATATGTTGTTTAATATAATGACATTGGGTTGAAAATTGCAAAAAGTTGTCCATATTTTGTGCATGTGTGATTTACTGTTGTTTATATTCCACTATGCAAAGTAGTATCATTGAGATTCTTGGTTTGGTAGCGTTAGATATTTTAAGATTCTATCCTAGACCCTTGATCATGGAAAATCAATATGGTATTAGAGCGTGTTTGAGCTACTTTGAGGGACAATCAATCAGAGTGGGCACAGTGAAGCAACTCAAAGGGAGTTATGGGTATCTAGAACATGAAGCAAAGGGTTTCGCTGAAGACATGGAAATGAGGTCTTGACTAGCTTGGCAGCAAGATTGGTTGGGAGTTCTGGTGGATTGGTGGTGAGCCTGGTGAAAAACAGTTTATTGTAGGGAAGATTGTTGATCGTCGACTTGCGTTGACTTATCATGGATGTTGGGACAGCTCGAGGGTTTCTTTGGCATGGACAAGATCAAGTTGATAGAGATGGCTTCATGTGAGGGACTGGATATTGGCAGGCTAGAATCTTCATCGGATCGTGATGTTGCATATCCGATATTGGTGGGATTTTCATGAGTGGTATTTTATCCAAGAGAATGAGTGCTTGCAGAACTGAGCGAGTGGAGATCGTGTAGGCTCAAATGAAGTCTAGCCTCAAAGCGAGCATCCCTATGGAGGTGTGGGATATTCAGGTTCAGATATGACGATGCAGAGGCACTACCGAGATTGTCGGGTTTATTCTACAAGGTATGCTGCAGTGATGGATGTCAGATGGCTAGTGTTGTCGGATGATGATGGTTTGGGGATTGGAGGGCAAAGTGCCACAAGTAGGCTCGTGGGCTTGGAACCCAAGCATGGGTTATGCACCCATCAGGATTTGGGCCAAAACCATGAAGAATTTGAGCATGAGAAAATTTGAGGTGATAGAGCTTGGTGTGCCGATTCCAACACTTTGAAAATCACCTAAATCGGAGCTCTAGAACTGGAGATATTAATTTTTGAAGTTGACAATTAATTATGGACAGTCGAGTCATGTAGGCTTGTCTCTTCAACAAATTCGTGGAGCCCTTGGATTTGGTATAAATACAAGGTGAGGGAGCATTCATTTAGTCATCCATTGGAGAAACAAAAAGCTAAGAGGAGCACGGTGAAAAGGGAGGATTGTTCTATCTTAGGCCGCAGGTAAAGGAGCAGCCAAACGAAGGAGGATAAGCCTATGCGTAGAGCTTCTATATGACTGTGTTGGTACCAGGATTACCTTGCAGGAGGGCCAAAGTGAAAGAGGATATGAACAGGACTGTTCTGGGCATTATTTTATGAGAAGGACATCTTTGTTAGGGTCGCGGAAGGAGGGTCAAATCAGCAAGGAAGAAAAGGCAGCGTGGAGTTTTCTCATGACTGTTTTGAACTGCGTGAAGTTCTGTTGTTAGGCCGAGATTATAAAGAGAGTGTGGGACTGTTTTCAAGTGGTATTTCTTCTCTAAACAGGCTGAAATAAAGATTGTCCTGTGATAATGAGGCTGCAGGCTTGTAATGGCTAGTTTGAGGGTCAAACAAACCATAAACCAGGAGTTGTAGGAGCCCATTCACACAGTGAAGTATTCAGCCTTGTTGACGAGGAGGACCCACAGTTTTATGGAGCAGAATTGACCACAGATGGTGGAAGAATATGGGCAGCAGTTGTGCCCTAACCAGTGATCAGTGTTTTGCAATGTTGAACAACAGTCTTCAAGGTATGTGCCTTCTTCATTATTGCTAAGTGTTGGGTCAAGCAGTGATCAATATTGGATCGTTTTATGAGCAGACTGTGGAAGTCAAGGAGGGAGGACTGACATGGAGATTAGAAGCCATAACTAGTTGGCAGTTTCCACACTAAAGATTCGTTCCTAGATTTGTGCAATAGCTCATCTATTGCAAAAACAAAGGGAAATTGATGAGAAATCTATTGGCAGCCAATAGAAGGATTTCCTATGTGTGACGCTGCCCTAACTAGGTACAGATGCTACATCGTGGACTTGCTCACTCGTGGTCTGTTGGTGGGCAGCATAAGAGTGGACCAAGTGTGAACTTGAATTGGGCACTTATGGTCTATTGGAGGACAGTGTGATAGTGTCCAAGTTGGAGCCCAGTGTGCAACACCTTGATGGAAGTTGCTAGAGTAGCAGCTGTTGAGCTCAAGGGTTGACGAACCAGAGGAGCAATTGTGGAGCCCGAGACTTGTGTGTGGAGGACTTCTACAGCAGATAATGGGCAGTCCTCCTAGCTCATGTTCACTGTGGGAGATGGGCATCTTTTAGTGATAGGTCGCAGCTCTTCGTGCCCTATTGTGAAGTTTTGTAGATGTTCTATGCTAAGAGCAATTTCACTTTTCTCACAGCAATCATACAAGTAGTTAAGCAAAATGCAGATAGAACATATAAGCAGATCTTACAAAAGACAAATCAGAAACAGGAAAAATGTGTGTGTTCGTTTCGGCGGTCAACAGGATGCTTCAACCAGCAAAGTCTCCTTTGATCAGCCAGCCCAGATGTGTCACAAGTTACAACAACCCTCCAACCAGTAGATGAGTCAATCCAAGTCAATTCTACAAAAGTCAACGCTGTCCTGAAAAGTCAACGCAGGGGCAGCAAGCTAAAAGTCAACGCAGCAGCAAAACGGTCAACCCTTTGACCTCGATTTTTGTGCCAGCTAGTACAGCCTTCAAAAATCGAACCTTCCACCAATTTTCAGCTTGATTGGACCAAGCGTTGACCAAAGTCAACGCTGGTCAAACTTTATGCGAAACCCTAGCAGCAGAAACCCTAGCAGCAGAAAATCCGTACGGTCTGTCCTCTTCATCCTTCCCACGTGTGGCTGAAATTCGTCCTCCAGGTAGCTCGTACTTTCTAAGATGAGAGAGGAAGATGTGAGTTGTTGTGATGAAATTCTCTCCAACTTTTCCTGTGTATATATCCATCAATGAGGGTGTGTGACACATCTGTTGGGCATGTGAGCCTACATGACAAAACTGGCTGACCTTGCACATATAATTTATTAAGAATAATAAATTCAAAATATAAGTTCTGCTCATCGGATTAAGACTATTTTTATATGGATTTTACACCTCTCAGAAAGAGGAATCCAACAAAAATATTAGCCTCTTAATCTGAGCATCAGAACATGGAGTTTGGACCTAGTTGTCCAAATTTAACAAGTACAAAGCAAGGTTTATGGTGATAGGGTTCTCCCAGCAGGAGGGAGTGGACTATGAGGAGACATTCGCACCTGTCGCCAAATATGCATCCATTAGAGTAGTCATGTCCACTGCTTTAGAGATGGGGTGGAGGATACATTAGATGGATGTGAAGATTTCTTTCCTCAATGGGGTGATTGAGGAAGAGGTGTATATTGAGCAACCTCAGGGCCTTGAGGTGCATGGGAGAGAGTCTGATGTGTGCAGATTGAAGAAGGCCCTTTATGGGTTGATGTAGGCTCCATGCACATGGTACACCAGGATTGATGGATATCATCTTGGTTTGGGCTTCACCAAGAGTGAAAAAGACTTTAAGTTGTAATATTTACTTGTTGAGGGTGAGTTGTTCATCTTGTTACTTTTATGATCTTTTCTTGACAGGATCAAAGAAGCTCATAGGGATGTGCAAGGAGGATCTTGCTTCGGAGTTCGAAATGAAGGACATTGGCTTAAGGCATTATATCTTGGGATCGGAGGTGTGCCAGTAGCTAGGAGAGATTTTCCTAGGGTAGTGTAAGTATGCAATTGAGATCTTGAGGAGGTTCAAGATGGAAAATTGCAAGCCTAAAGGAAATTGGCTTAAGGCATTACATTTTGGGATTGGAGGTGTGGCCGTAGCTAGGAGAGAATTTCCTAGGGTAGGGAAAGTATGCAATTGAGATCTTGAGGAGGTTCAAGATGGAAGATTTGTTAAATTGGCAACTAGGGCCAAACTTCATGTGGGTCATCTTATTCATGGCTGATAATATGTTCATTAGATTTCTCTCGTCGAGAGGTGTAGGATTGATCTAAAGAGCATCCGATTCCGATAAGTATTCATGGAGATGTGAATTTATTTTGATTATGGAATTATTATCAAGTCGACCTACAACTCATGTAGGCTCAGAAGCCCAACAATCGCATCTATTCAAACATCAACAGTTGTGTATAAATACAGGAGGACTTTTCCTCATTTTCACTCACTCATCTCATCACATCTCTCTCTCTCTCTCTACTGCGCAGAAAAGAGTCTCTTCTCTGCTGCGCAGAAATTGGTTTCTCTCTCACACATGTGACACCGGAAGCTGCTGAAACTGAAACTGCAACTGCAGATCCAAACTTTGACCAGTGTGGACCATCAAACCTCCTCTTCTAATTTGCACTGTAGGTTCATCTGAACCTTCTCTGAAGGCTGCAACTTTTGGTGGTGGAATCAAGTCGATCTGATGCATGGTTTGCGAGATATCGACTGCCCTAGTTTGAAGGAAGCTGCTGAAACTGAAGCTGCAAATGCAGAACTGAAGTTTGACCTACATGGACCAGAAGATCTCCTCATTTGAACTGCGTTGTAGGTTCATTTGAACCTCCTCTGAAGGCTGCAACTTTTGGTGGTGGAATCAAGCTGATCCGACGGTCGGTTTGCGAGATATCGTCTGCCCTAGTTTTGATGATGAAGCCGCTAATGCTGACGTTGGTGAGCTAGTGTTTGCTAGTGCTGATATAAATCAGATTTATTGTACTATTTCTCTCTGCTGAGTTATTGAAGATTAAAGAAGATTTGATCAAAGGGTTTCCCTACATATTGTGGGGTTTGTCCCTGGCTAGCCGCCACATCTTGTGTCTCTTGTCTTGGCTTGTTTTCTGTTGATCGTTTAATGTTCTATCTGCATTTTACTTTATGTACATGTGATTGCTAATATGTGGAATATAATAAGAAAAAGAAGTAAACTGTTATAAGCATAGAACATACCATAATTTAACATGGTATCAGAGCTGAGGTGACGACAAAGCCCGAGCAAGAGCAAGAGCAATCACCGAAGAGAAGATTGGCAAGGCTATCCTAAAAGAACTATGGGGTCCTCAACACATTTTCCTGCCAAAGACAAGCTTCGTGAGAAAGTTGACTATCACGGATGGAAGATGTTTATCGATCTAACCCTAGAAGATCAACGAGTGTTGGACCTCGTAAGAGGCAATATTGTTGAGCCTCCATGCTGCTTGGAACAAATGGACAAACAGAGAAGTCAAAACAAAGAAGATCATCCGGGACTCTATCGACAAGCACTTGGTGGCCTACATCTCTGAATTGGACACCTCCAAGGAAATCTACGATAGACTGGTGAGTTTATTTAAAGTTAATGATGCAAATTAAGTTTTGTTTCTTAGAAATAAGTTGAGGGAAATCAAGAAGGGTAAAGATGAGAGTATGCAAGCATACTTCTTAAGAATCACTGGGATCAAGAATGATCTCCTATCTATTGGGGAGACTATCACTGATAGGGAAATGGCACTCACAACTCTTGGAGGATTACCATCCAAATGGTATGTGTTCAGGACTACTCTTCTGAACAATAATGTGATTCCTGGTTTCGAGGAATTAATGGCTAGATGCATTCAAGAAGAAACAAGGTTAGAAGAGCAAGAAATGCCCTTGCTTAAAGGTCCTCCTGCTGCCTTTTCTTCTCATGCTAAGAAAAGAAATAATTATGAGTCTAAATCAAAAAGAAAGATTGGACCTAAGGGTGGAAGAAGGACGATGTTACATTTGCAATAAAACAAGTCACCATGCAAGGGAATGCCCTGATAGAAAGGACTCTCACCGTGACGATGATCAAAATCCCTCTCATGGTAATCGAAGGGATGGAAAATTCAACAGCAAAGGTAAAAGGAATGTTTGAAATCAAGGAAGAAGACAACCATTCAAGAAGGCTAGAAATTCCAGGATGTATTAAATGCACCTGACCTCCGAAAGAACCTAGTGTTCATCTCGGCAATGGAAGACAAAGGCTACAAGGTAACCTTCAGCGATGGTAAGGTACGTGTATCAAAAAATAATGTTAAATATGCCTTTACTCTTGGGTTTCGTGTTGATTCAATATATCAGGTCGATGAAAGTCAGGTAGGTGTCAGGTCTTATGACACATCTCTTCAGTCCGAACTTTGGCATTGGAGGTTTGCCCACCTTCATTACAAAGATCTACCTGATGTAAGACATATAGTAACAGGGATTCCCGAATTCCAAGTAGGAAAAGAAGGTGTGTGTTCGGGATGTGCCGAAGGAAAGCTCAAAAGGGGACCATTCCCCTCAAGCCTAAGCAAGACCTCTGATATATTACAGTTGGTTCACTCAGGCATACCTAAGGTTGGAATTAAGAGGGAGACTACTACACCACATACTCCAGAGCAGAATGGTGTGGCATCGTACGCTTGTGGAAGCTATCTCTATGGGTAGATGATGTAACAATGCCTGATGTGGAAGAACCGATGGATCCTATTTATCCACCTGAGCCTTCCTCTTCTAGGAAGAGGCCTTCATGGCTTAGGGGGCTACTTGAAGATGCTGAAAGACATGTTGCACCCTGAGGAACCTCCAGTGAAGGTAAGAAACCCAACAGGTATCAGGGATACCTGACCAGTATGAGCACAATCATACAAAATGAGCCTTCATCATTCTTAGATGTCGTCAAGCATCAAGTATGGAAGGATGCTATGACCATTATGGAGAATGATGTATGGGAAGTAGTTCCCAGACCCCAGGACATGACAATTGTTACTTCAAAATGGCTTTACAAGATAAAGCTACAGCAGATGGAAGTATAGAATAGTATAAGGCTAGTTTTGTTGCTCGTGGTTTCTCCTAGAAGAAAGGTATAGACTATGATGTGATATTTTCACCTGTTGTCAGATATACAACCATCCTCTTGATCATAGCCCTTGTGACTTCACAAGGATGGAACCTACATCAGATGGATGTCAAGACCGCGTTCTTACACTGTTCGATCAAAGAAGAGGTCTATGTGGAGCAACCTGTAGGATTTGAGATTTATGATTGAAAATCTCATGTATGCAGTTGAAGAAGGCTCTCTATGGGCTGAAGCAAGCACCTTGAGCATGGTATGAGAGGATCGATAGCTACTTGATGAAGCTGGGATTCATTAGGAGTGAAGCTGATCCTAACCTTTACTTTAAGGTTGAAGATGACAAGCCTCTCATACTGGTTTCGTATGTGGATGACCTCTTTCTAACAAGTGCATACCCTCTCATTCACAAATGTAAGAGGGAGTTGGCTTCTAAATTTGAAATGAAGGACCTAGAACTGATACACTATTTCCGAGGACTTGAAGTGTGGCAGGAGCCAAGGGAAATTTTCCTATCTCAAGGAAAACATGTGGCTACCTTGAGGATCTTAACTTTCAGAAGTTATATGGTAGTGATGTCAGACTAGATTTGGGAAATGCCTCTAAGTTTCAAAAACACATTCGCGTTGATGTTCTTGGTAAACCTCCATCCGAACATATGTTTTGCAGTTAGCATTGTGAGCTCATATTTGGTTTAGCCTCACTAGATTGTTGCCAAGAATCTTCTGAGATGTCTTCAGGACACAATCTCTCATGGATTGAGATACACTACCGAAAATATGGAACTGCATGATTATTTGAATGTTGATTAGGCAGGTAGTGTGGAGGATCATTGGAGCACTTTTTAGTGTTGTTTCTCTTTGGATTTTGCTTTGATATAATGGATGAGCAGGAAGCAGAAGTCGGTTGCCATAAGCACCACCGAGACTAGATATATATCTACAAGTATGATCTTGTATGAAGTTGTCTGGTTGGGGAAGCTCTTCAGTGAGATGTTTGAACACATAGCACTGTGATTCTTTGTAACAACCAGAGGTGGGATTCGATTATTGAGGAATCTTGTATTCGTCGATTTCTCCAGCAAATAAACATCATCTGGGATATGGTAAGTCGATGAGCAAGGAGGCTCCATCGCTTAAGATGATGTACAGGTTGATACACCTTGTCAAAGCCCTGAGGAAAGATCTAATTTGTGATTTTCCCAAACAACTTGGAGTCATCAAGAAACCCTTGTACAAGGGTCCTGCATGTTGCACACATTGAGCTCCGGGAGCTCTGAGGGCTTGTGGTTCTTACTGGAGCAACATATGACCAAAGGGTGACTCACCCTCCCCTGGTGGTGCGCACTGAAACAAGATGATTCGCTCCCTTATGGGACAAAATGATTCGCTCTCTTGTGGAACAGGATGATTCGCTCTCCTGTGTAGCAGGCTGATTAGTTCTCCTATGAGGCCTGGATTGATGTGTTCTCCATGGCGATTGTAGCAGGATTGATACGTTCTCCTGTGAGGCTTGGATTGATGTGTTATCCATGGCAATTGTAGTAAGATTGATGTGTTCTTCTGTGAGGCTTGGATTGATGTGTTCTCCATGGCAGCCTAGATTGATGTGTTCTCCATGGCGATTGTAGCAGGATTGATGTGTTCTCCTATGAGGACGGGATTGATTAAGTTCTCCTATTGAGACATCCTACCCATGCAGTTTGGGACTCATGGGAAGTACCTCTCATCTGATCAATGAGCAAGGAAATGAAGATAGGGACCATAGTAGTACCGATGGACGCATCGTTTTATCTACTATACTTCCTACACTAGGATGGCCTCCATTGATCTGGGATCAATGATACTAGTCTGGGACCAGTGGTAGGAGTGGTACATTCTATGACATTGACTTCAGGTCGGTTGTTATTGGTCTGGGACCAGTGGTACGCACTCTGAAACTGGCTTTGAGTCGATGGAGGATGTTAATAGTCTGGGACGAGTAGTAGGAGTTGTACTCACTATGACGCTGACTTTGGGTTGGTTGAGAGTGGTCTGGGACCAGTGGTACATACTCTAAGATTGACTTTGAGTCGGTATGATACATCCTCGATCATTTCTTCCTCTTCATAATTTGGACAAAAGCAGAGCAGAATAGAACAATGCAAGAACAGAGCAGAACAATACAGATCAGTACAGGGTAGAACAAGACAAAGAAGAACATGCATAATAGAGCAGAGCAGGGCAAGGTTCAAGCTGTACAGGGCAGTGCATTTGATGGATGAATAGTAGTGACCAACAGACAGATTGCAGATAAAGTTCTCCGTAGTTGAGAGAGAGTGTTAAATTAGCAACTAGGGTCAAACTTCATGTGGGTCATCTTATTCATGGCTAATAATATTTTTATTAGATTCCTCTCATCGAGAGGTGAAGGATTGATCTAAATATCATCAAATTCTAATAAGTATTTATGGATATATGAATCTATTTTGAATATGGAATTATTATCAAGCCGGCCTACAACTCATGTAGGTTCAGAAGCCCAACAGTCGCATCTATTCAAACATCATTAGTTGTGTATAAATACAAGAGGACTTTTCGTCATTTGCACTCATCCATCTCATCACATATCTCTCTCTATTGCACAGAAAAGAGTCTCTTCTTTAATGCGTAGAAAAGGGTCTCTTTGTCACACATGTGAAGCCGGAAGCTGCTGAAACTAAAGTTGCAACTGCAAAAGTGAAGTTTGACCTGCATGGACTAGAATATCTCCTCATATGAACTGCGTTGTAGGTTCATGTGAACCTCCTCTGAAAGCCGCAACTTTTGGTGGTGGAATCAAGTCAATCCGATGGACAGTTTGCGAGATATCGATTGTCCTAGTTTGAAGGAAGCTGTTGAAACTGAAGCTACAACTGCAGAAGTGAAGTTTGACCTGTGTGGACCAGAAGATCTCCTCATCTGAACTGTGTTGTAGGTTCATCTGAACCTCCTCTGGAAGCCGCAACTTTTGGTGGTGGAATCAAGTCAATTCGACGGACGGCTTGCAAGATATCAACTGCCCTAGTTTGAAGGAAGTTGTTGAAACTGAAGCTGCAACTGCAAAAGTGAAGTTTGATCTACGTGGACCAGAAGAGCTCCTCATCTGAACTGCGTTGTGGGTTCATCTATGTTGAGAATGCAACAAGATGATGGAGCTTAGTGAAAAGAAGTCACCTTCACTAAGTGGGCCCGCAGGCTATTTTTGGCACAAAGTCTATTTTTAGACATATGGATCATGGTCTATGAGTTGCAGGATGCTATTTGTGGATGATTGGTCATGTTGGTAAAAATAGATGGACCTCTATTCTTAGACATATGGGCGGAGTCTATTTTAGACTGCCAGTGGTAAAAAATAGAACAGTCGAATATTATTAGCTTTTAATAATATTTGGACTATAAACATTATCTTATTCCTTGGAGCACTTCAGTTCGAGCTATGGATGTGGCACATGTAGCTTCCAGAAGGAAATACATGGTTTATGGGTTACTTGAGCTATTGCATGAAGGACTTCAGTGATTGAGTTCTGTGGAGTTGGATCAGGAGTTGATGGAGTTGTGTTCAGTTTAACTTGGTTGAACTAGTTGTATTTAGTCTAACTGATCAATAGACTAAGTGATGAGTGGTGTGAATTAGTTATTAATTAATTCACGAATTATTAACTCATAAAGCAACTGAAAAATACATCAGTTAAATCAGTGCATGGACAGTTCAGTGGAGACAAGTGTTAGAGGTAAGTGAAAGGGCAAGACAACTGTCAATTGTGACTATAGTTGTGCATGAGATTTGCACATGCATGGATTGAGTATTGCCAATGAGGATTGCGTAGTGTTACAAAAGGGAAATACGAGTTTGGTTCAGCCATTCATCATTATTCTCATGCAGGATTGCACAGTAGAGGCGGGCAAGTAGCAGAGGATATTTGAACTTGTGATTGATTCAAATCTAAGCTAGTTTGTGTGTAACAAGTGGAGATAGTACTGAGTACTTGCGAGGAGTATTGTACTATGTATTGTTACATGTTCTCAATCAATATAATATACAGATAGTTGGGGGTTTTCAGCTTTATGCTTTCCCCGGGTACATACTGTGTTGATATGTGTGATTGATGCTTCAATGTGTGTATGCGATTGTTTCTTAATACTGCAAAATTGATGATCAACATAGAGGAGGTTATGTATTATGCATGCATTTCGCAAATAGTGTATAATCAGGATAATCTCTGTGAATAAGTGTCACATTATTCAAAATTTCTACATGGTATCAGAGCTGGTTGATTTGTAGAAGAGATTTCTAAAGGATATCAAAGGAAGGATTGATCATCAGATCTATTATTTAGAAAGTGTTTACATTTTATTTCTTCAGGCAGAGTCTGTAATCGGGCCAAGTAGCCTCTAGATTCATCCTTATTTTGGAAGGTGAGATATCCGGTGAATGCCCTTACAGTCGATCTCTGTACGAGAAATACTTTGTTCTCACGAATTTTAGATCAGAAGCGGTGGAGTTTTTGAGCTGGTGGAATTCGAATTTGCAGCAGTATTTTCTTGGTGTCAAAGTTGAAATGTCTTTCAACGAATTGCGATTGGAGTATGTCCTTGAAGGCAACTCGAACTATATTGCATGGAAGGACAGGATGGAGGCGGTGTTAGATGATAATGGGTTGAAGGAGTTCATAGATGCGGATGTCCCAAAACCTACTGATACTGCTCAAGTCGGGGATTGACAAAAGAAGACAGCAAAGCGTCGAAGGATTTTGTTGGAGGGTGTGAGGGATCACATTATGTCCAGCCTCCTTGGAAAGGCTTCTCCATACTTGATGTGGAAAGCGTTGACAGATCTATTCCAAAGCAAGAGCGACCAGAGGAAGTTGGCGCTCAAGGATAAACTCAGAAACATTAAGTGTGAGAATGGAGACAGTATGCCCATGTATCTCACGAAGTTCACCCAATGTCGGGATGAGCTGGGAAGTGTGGGGGTGATTGTCGATGATGAGGAACTGGTGAGCTTGGCTCTACTTGGTCTTCCGAAGAGTTGGCATTCCTATCAAGACTCTGTCAATGGTCAGGAGAAATTGCCAGGATGGGAGAGACTTTGGTCAGATCTTGTGCAAGAGGAGATCCGACAGAGCACCAGAGACAGTTATTCATCTATGCATGATGAGGAGAATTGTGCCTTAGCGAGTAAGGTGAAGAAGGGGAAGGAGAAGGTTTCTCTTTCTGAATCTAGTTCTTCCAATGATGGGAAGAAGGTTGACAAGTCGAAGGTGAGATGCTTTCGTTTTCATGAGTTGGGCCATTATGCTACTAATTGCCCAAAGAAGAAGTCCAAGAAGGGATCCGAGGAAGGATCTGAAAGTGAGGCACTTGCTTCACAGTTTGAGTTGGATTTCACACTCTTCGCATGCATGGTTTCATCCATGATGGGAAGTGGTTGGTTTCTTGACAGTGGAGCTTCTTTCCACATGACCGGTGACAAAAGTTTGTTCAGTACTTTGGAGGAGAAAGATCTCCAGATACTCATAGGAATGGGTAATGATGAGAAGTATAGTGTCTCAGGTGTAGGCACGGTTATTTTTCAGAGGGAGCATGGAGCTCACCTTACCTTGACCGATGTCAAGTATGTACCAGGACTGAAGAGAAACTTGGTGTCAATCGCGATGCTGGAAGACAGAGGCTATGATGTAGTCTTCGGAGACGGAAAGGTTTTCCTTAGACACATCATCACTAGACAAGTGAAGCAGATTGGTTCACGAGTCAAGAACCTGTATGCTCTTGAGGTTCAAGATGCATGCAAAGCCTTGAGCAGCAAGGCAAATGATGGAGACTTGGTGGTTGAGAGGGAGGGTATATTACCTCTCAACATGCAGAGCCAGAAGAAGTCTCAGACAATTGTGGAGGAGCCACGATTGGTGCAGCAGCTTCAGGAGGTTGTGGGGCAGCCACAACAAGGGAAGCTGAGAGGAGATCGAGTAGAGACATCTACTCATGCAGAGACCTCCAATAGGGGGAAACTTCGAGCCAGGGTGGGCTGAGGGATCACATGCAGCCATACCTCCAGGTAGGAGGTGGGGCGATATAGATTGATAGTCCCAAGGAGGAGGGGAAGGGATCCTTGAGGTACCCAACCTCTTGGATGAGACCTTGCTACAGGAGCCCCGATGTGGAGTAGCAGGAACTGACTGATTGGGTAGAGGCAGATGCGGATGGAGCGGTAGAGAGAGCGATAATGCAGGGAATCCCAGGACAACGCATAGCTAGCAGGCTACTGCAATGTGAGAGGCATAAGTGTTTTACACAGTGCTAGGTGGCACAGAGAGGTGTGCAATGGTGCGAGATGCATGGAGATGTTGTAGTAGCGTAGATGTCAGAGAGGGAGCACTTGTCAACAGCAGGTAGAGCTTCAACATCAGAGTATGTTCCTAGCCCAACAGAGTAGTCAGTTGGGAGTGTTTTTGTTCCAAGTGTTGTTGGAGCAAATGGACCGGGTAGATGTGTTGCATGCAGAACATTCTAGAATTACAGGATCGGGTTCGAGAGAAAGCCTTTCATGTTGAAAGGGAGTGTTGAAAAATTTGCAACAAGAAATGTAAAATTTAGAATGTGCTAAAAATAGACCTACTAAAAATAGCATGTCTAAAGATAGCAGTTTGGCCAGTGAGGTCATTGGCCACATTAGGTGAGAGGTGAAACTACTAAAAATAGAAATCTCTAAAAACAACATTTATGGGTCCCTTCCTATTTTTAGGAGTCCCTGGTCTAACTATAGGAAGTAAAAACAAATTTGGTCTTAACAACAGTTTAAAATATTAATTAATTAATCTCCATGAGTTAATTAGTTAAGGAAAAGAAAACTTGAAGTCTTTGTGAGAACATGCAATTATTTCTCCATGCATTGGGGAATGTGTCCTTGATTTCCTCCACTTATTGAGGGAATAAGTATGATTTCTATAATGAGAGAATCAATTGACTTACTTCTAACTAGTCAAGTCCAGTGAGATTATTTTAACAAGTTGTTAAAATAATAAAATATAGTTTGTTAATGCTTGCATGCATGTGACAACTATTATTTTAGATAACTGAGAATTCACTCATGGATAATTGTCGCATGTCAGTTCTGTCAGAGACCCAGTTGAGATCATATGTGGGACAGTGTACTATCAGATGCTTGGATATTTCTAGTAATTATTCCTTGCATGGAGAAGAATCTATTATAGGAGATTGGAGGACTTGTGGCCTATATATTAAGGCCTAGGTAGTCCATGATTTTCATCTTTTGATTGAAGATCATCAGAGTATAGAGAGAGCAGGATAGCTTTTGAGTTGATTCTTTTTGTATGTTTTTGAGGATTTCCACTTGATTGATAATACATGGTTGGGGATTTACGCTGGTGTTTTCCCCTGGATATATCTTGTGTTATGTGTGATTATTTCCCTTGATCAGTTATGCATGTTTCTACTTGATGTTGCTCATGAATTTGATTATGCTTCCACTAAATTGTTTGTAGAAGTAGATCAAGTGTTTTGCTTTAGTACATTGCATTCCCAGGTTGATCTACAGGTGGGAAAGTTCTACATGGTATCAAAGCTAGCTAATTTGTAGAAAAATTCTACAAAATTCTACATGGTATCAGAGCACAGGTGATCAAGCAAGAACAGTATACTGAGAGGAGATTTCAAGTTTTGATTTTGGGCCGAGAGTTTGCAAAGCAAATCTAAAAATTTATGTAAAATATTTTTAGAACTAAATAGCATATTTGGATTCCTTGCGGAAAAATACCCAAAAAACAAAAAAAAAAAACAAAAATCGGTTGAATCGGAGTTCGGATGAGGGAGGTATCGCTGATTTAAAATTAGCTCCCTTTCTAGAAAATTTTGTGACGGCAGGAAAGTGGAAATAGATTGGTCTGCTAGCCAAGAACCTGTATGCACTTGAGGTACAAGATGCATGCAAAGCCTTTAGGGGCAAGGCAAAGGTTAAATACTTGGTGGTTGATAGGGAGAGTAAATTACCTCTCAACATATAGAGCCAGAAGAAGTCTCAGACGATTGTGGAAGAGCCACGATTGGTGCAGCAGCTTCAGGAGGTTGTGGAGCAGCCACAACAAGGGAAGCTGAGTGGAGATTGAGTAGAGATATCTACTCATGCAGATACCTCTAGTAGGGGGAAACTTCGAGCCAGGTAGGCTGAGGGATCACATGCAGTCATACCTCCGGGTAGGAGGTGGGGTGATATAGAGTGATCGTCCCAAGGAGTAGGGGCAGGATCCTTGAGGTACCCAACCTCTTGGATGAGACCTTGCTACAGGAGCCCCGATGTGGAGTAGCAGGAACTGACTGATTGGGTAGAGGCAGATGTGGATGGAGCGGTAGAGAGAGCGATAATGCAGGGAATCCCAGGACAACGCATAGCTAGCAGGCTACTGCAATGTGAGAGGCATAAGTGTTTTACACAGTGCTAGGTGGCACAGAGAGGTGTGCAATGGTGCAAGATGCATGAAGATGTTGCATTAGCGCAGATGTCAGAGAGCGAGCACTTGTTAGCAGCAGGTAGAGCTTCAGCATCAGAGTATGTTCCTAGCCCAACAGAGTGGTCAGTTGGGAGTGTTTTTGTTCCAAGTGTTGTTGGAGCAAGTGGACCGGGTAGATGTGTTGCCATGCAGAACTTCTTAGAAGTTATAGGATCGGGCTCGAAGGGGAAAGCCTTTCTGTTGAGAGGGTGCTGAAAAATTTGCAACAAGGAAATGTTGTAAAAATTTAGAATTGCTTAAAAATAGACCTGCTAAAAATAGAATGTCTAAAAATAGCAGTTTGGCTAGTGAGGTCATTGGCCACATTGGGTGAGAGGTGAAACTACTAAAAATAGAAAGTTCTAAAAATAGCATTTGTGGGTCCCTTCCTATTTTTAGCAGTACCTGGTCTAACTAGAGGAAGTAAAAACAAATTTGGTCTTAACAACAGTTTAAAATATTAATTAATTAATCTCCATGAGTTAATTAGTTAAGGAAAAGAAAACTTGAAGTCTTTGTGAGAACATGCAATTATTTCTCATGCATTGGGGAATGTGTCCTTGATTTCCTCCACTAATTGAGGGAATAAGTATGAGTTCTATAATGAGAGAATCAATTGACTTACTTCTAACTAGTCAAGTCCAGTTAGATTATTTTAAGAAGTAGTTAAAATAATAAAATATAGTTTGTTAATGCTTGCATGCATGTGACAACTATTATTTTAGATAACTGAGAATTCACTCATGGATAACTGTTGCAAGTCAGTTATGTCAAAGACCCAATTGAGATTAGATGTGGGACAATGTACTATCAAATGCTTGGATATTTCTAGTAAGTATTCCTTGCATGGAGAAGGATCTATTTTAGGAGATTGGAGGACTTGTGGCCTATATATTGAGGCCTAGGTAGTCCATGGTTTTCATCTTCTAATTGAAGATCATCAGAGTACAGAGAGAGCAGGATAGCTTTTGAGTTGATTCTTTTTGTATGTTTTTGAGGATTTCCACTTGATTGATAATACATGGTTGGGGTTTTATGCTGGTGCTTTCCCCTGGATATATCTTTTGTTATGTGTGATTATTTATCTTGATCAGTTATGCATGTTTCTACTTGATGTTGCTCATGAATTCGATTATGCTTCCGCTAAATTGTTTGTAGAAGTAGATCAAGTGTTTTGCTTTAGTACATTACATTACTAGGTGATCTACAAGTGGGAAATTTCTACATGGTATCAGAGCTAGCTGATTTGTAGAAAATGTTCTACATGGTATCAAAGCTAGCTGATTTGTAGGAAAAATTCTACACAAACAAGATAGTGAAGAATGTAAAATTACAAATATATTTAATAATTATGACTTTCCTTGGTATCTTGGGGGGTGGGTTTATTATACTCATACTTTAAACAAACAAAAAATCTGGAAAATTGCACTATAGAGAATCTTTTCTCATGGGGTTCTATGTTATCACTTATGTGAGCAAATGTTACAGAAATCAAGAGTTTGATGAGGTGACCAATGTCAAATCCTTGGCAATCTAAGCTTATCGAGAATGAATAATAGAGACATAGAATGTGTCACACAATATGATGCAATATGACATACATTCATTCAAGACAATCTCGTTGATTTCATTGCACCCTTTTAACATCTTCCAAGCTCACAAAAATATTGTATCTTTATGCTTATTTCTCAGCTAGCACCTTTCCCAATAAGGTTTTCATTTGCCAATACAAGGATAGGGTATTGAAATATTATCTTATCCTACCCCTGGTATGACTAGGGTTACGAATCCACTAGTAAAATGCATCCAGAATCTCACAATCATAGAAGGTATTCCTTTCTCTAGCAATCAAGATTTTCGTTTAACAAATTTCTTCACAAGTACCTGGGTGAACAACAAGCAGCCGCTTAGGCTTGTTGTTGGGCTCTATTATGACCTTGAGGCCCTTGACCTCCCTCTCCACATCAACTCCTCATACGTTGATGTTACATATTAATAGGTAGGTTGAAGCTCATAACCACAACAATTAATAGAACAAGAGACTAGAAATTGAGGGCCAGATAACACAAAATTAATCGTCCAATAAAATCAAGGTGGGGAGACCAACAAGGGGTAATAGCCAAATCTTTTACGGGAATGCCTAACATGAAAAAATACATCTCAGCCACCACTTATGAGTAAAATACCTTGGCCATGGAAAACCACTCTAGGGCTTAGATAGAACTCCTTGTTTGCAATATTCTCGAATATTTGAAATCAAATATAACATAGAAAAATGTGCACCAGAATTCAGCTCCAGGATACAAGCTCATAAGAGAAACCCAAACACTAAGCACAACACCAGCTTTAGGATGAATAATATAAAGGGAATTAATAATTACTTAAAAATTACAAGCATTCCTGCAGCAAGGGGGGTCCTCTGAAGAAATAACTAACAAACCAACGAACTTGAATATATCGACACCACGCAAGGAATCATCCAATTGATTTCTAGAATTTTTAGTAGACTTTCTACTCCCCAATCCTTGCTAATATTGCAACTAAATCTTTCTTGCCCATTCTACACTCTGCTTTAATCTAGTATTATAATAACCTCCACGTGCACCATGGAAAAACCACCAGCTAAATTCCCAATAAAGAACCAGTTGTTGCAAGCTCCCCACTCCCAAAAAGAAAATTCTCTACACGAAACAAGGCCTACTTTTCTTATAACTTTTGATTGGGTCGTCACAAAGGCCTGACTCCCCCAGTCACATCTCGTTCCTCTCCTTCTACATGCATTGTATTCCATGGGTGATGGAATAATTATAGCTTGTATGCTTAAGCATGAATGAGGGTGGCTTTTCCAACCCCTTCATTAATGCTCATCCTTTCCGTGGGGTGGCGAGAACAGTCCCCAACTCCATCAACCTCAAATAACAACCCCATTGGGGACTTTGCAGTAATTTTTATCTAAGGATAAATATTAAATTATTTAAGTGACTTAGATCTAATAGCCATTGTTGATATAAGAAGGATGGGATTTAATCATAGCTTTTATCACTTTAGAGATTAGGGATTGGGCCCATGGAGAAATTATAAAGAGAACATGTGGGAGAGGATGAAGGAACATTTCATTGCTATTATTGAGAGAGCAATTTTCTCAAGGAGTGAGTTACTCCAGGGTTGAAGTGAAGGGAAAAGGATTGTATCAAGGAAATTTTAAAATCAAATCAGGAAGGCTAACTCTACAAGAGAGAGAGAGAGAGAGAGGTCAAAATGTTGAAGAGGAGGGCCAAATTCTAGAGGAAGGGTGAATTATTTAGCGTCTCTTTTCTCAAGTGCATAGGGATCGCACATAGTGAGAAGAAGAGGTTAATTCTGCTAGTGAGAGTGGCCAAATTCTCCATGTCAAAATCTTCTATGACGGTTGAGTTCTATGGGGCCAAATTCCTTGAGGTCGAATTTCCAGAGGGGATGCTTTCCAGGTTCCAAAAGCTACAATTTTCCTATGTATTCTTTGTGGGTCTAGGTAGTAATTTCCTTGAAAAATTAAAGTGAAGGAATATTGGTTTGCACATAATTACAATTTTATTTCCCCTACAAATTTAATTTCGAAAAGTTAGAATACTAGTAAATTTATTTTCCAACAATTTATAGATTTTATTAAGTAAATAATTTTTAGGTATAAAACAATTGTTAAGGTATAATTAAATCAGATCCTGTATTAGAGATTTAACACCTGTTAAAGAAGCAAAATGTGATTTTTTGAGGATACTTAAACTTCTTGATCAATCTTTACACAATTGGCAGAAACGCGACTGAGATGCAGCCACGCGAGACCTAGATCACAGCGCAAGAGACTAAGCTTTGGCCCCTTCCATGGCCCCTCCGGAAGCTCCACCAGAGGGGATCGATCCTCAGTAGGATTTTTCAACACTGATTAAATTGTTTCCCCCACAGCGCCCCCGACCAACAGTCTCGAAAGTTATCAAAAAGTTGGATGTTCTTTAGGAGGCCAGCCTGCCCCCAGTTCTCCCATGCATGGCTGCCCTGTCCCTGGCAGAAAGAGGACTTATAGGTCAATTCACAGGCCTTTGGCCATCTCCAAAAACTGTTCAAAGATGGGTTGAAAGGAACTGGTCCGACAAAATACAAGGGAAAATCTCCATCAGATTCTACGGGAAAGGGTACTTCACCTTCCACTTTGAAACTAAAGAAGATAAGGATTTAATCTTCAGAAATGGACCCTATTTCATGGACTCAGGGGCCTATATCTCAACAAATGGACCCCAGATTTTGATCCAAAGCTGGATGTTCCTAGTGCTATCTCGCTCTGGGTCTGGCTCCCTCACCTCCCTCTTCATTGCTGGGGAGATGAATCGGTTCGCGCTATTGGGAATGCAGTCGGAAAATATATTGATCGCAATGAACCAAAAGAAAATATGCAAGCCTGTGCGCGGATTTGCGTTGAAGTGGACCTTGGCAAAGGCCTCCCGAAAGCCATCAAGCTTAAAGTGGACAACTGGAGCCACATATAGCAACTGGATTACGAGCAAATCCCCTTTAAGTGTAAGGTATGTCACGAATATGGCCACTTTGCTAGTAGATGCACTAAGCTTATTGATGTAGAAAATGGATCACAAGAAGAACAATGGGAAATGGTCAAAAAAAGAAAAAAACGGTCTCTTCAGTAAAAGCTCCCCTTGATTCAGTCTCTTCAACCTCTTCTGCAGCCCATCCCACCCCTTCCTCCCTTGCTCCCTCTAAGCCACCTCCCCTCTTCCGTCCCCAGACCCTTCCTTCATCCAACCCCTTCTCTGTCCTCTCCCCCCTTATCCCTAGGAGCCCCCTCTCCCTAAAAGCCAATGCCATGACTCTATCGAATCCTCATTGCCTCTTATTATTTCCTCTCAGCCTCTCCTTGATCCTCCCCTCAATAGAATTACCATAAGCTCATCTAAAGATCACGGGGGTTCTAGTGAACCCTCCAAGAAACCTAGCCCGGGCAGGAAATCTGCCAAGAAGCATAAGGATGAGAACGCACAAAAGGATATAGCAATGGGAACGCAGACACCCATAGAAACTTATATCCTGGGACAGCATGACAAAGAAGCAATCAACAAGGACCAAGGGGGGTGAGCACCTCCCCGCACACCGCATATCCAATGATGAAAATATTATCTTGGAACATCAGGGGACTTGGGCACCCCTCTAAGGTAGCAGCCCTAAGGGATCTTATCATTTCTGAGAAGCCATGAATTATTATGTTACAAGAAACAAAACAAAACCACTAGGAAATGAGTAAAGTCATTGAGTAGCATAGACAATATAGAGGAAGCATTAGTGAGGCAAGAAGAGCCTCAGGAGGAATAGTAACAATTTGGAATCAAGATATCTGGAATTGTATTTCGAAAGCAATAAATCAACACTGGATCAAAACAACTCTGGAAAATAAAGCAGATCAGCAAGCCATTATCATCTACAACATCTATGTGTCGAACCACAGTAGAGATAAGGATAGTTGTTGGCATGATCTAAACGACAGTCTGGATGTAGAAGAGAACACTAACATTATTCTAGGAGGTGACTTCAATTTAATCCTCCATGCCAATGAGAAAACGGGAGGCAATTTTACACCTGATCCATATAGAATACAATTGGAAAATATCATGCAGGAGCATGATCTTATGGATTTCCATCCAAAAAACCATAGATACACCTGGAACAACCGCAGGATGGGTGTTGGTAACATCATGGAGCGGTTAGATAGAATTCTCATCAATATTACACTTCTCTCTGCTTTCTCCGTCAGATATGCTAACATCCTAATGTGCTTTACCTCCGACCACTTCCCAATAACTCTAACTCTAGAAAATCATAGGCCTCTTGGGCCCATCCCATTTAGATACAATTCTCTCTAGAATGATATACCAGCAGTTGCAAGAAATGTTTACAGCTCTTGGATACAACACGTGGAAGGCTCTCCCGGTTTCATTTGGGAAACAAAACTACGGAAAACAAAACAAGCCATAAAAGAATGGGCTAAAACAAAGTATCAAGAACCAGAGAAGGTTAAAAAAGAAATTAAGAACAATCTGGAGAGTATTCAAAGAGAAATAGAGGAAAATGGCCTTTCCCAAGAGAACAAACAATAGGAGAATGAACTCTACTTACAGCTATACTGAGTTAACAGAGAAGAGGAAACAAAATGGAGGCTCAAGTCGAGACAATTATGGTTACAAGGGGGTGACAAGAACTTAGCCTTTTTTCACAAGCAAACGACAGCCAGAAAGATAAGGAATAATGTAAGCTCCATCGTAGATGCTGAAGGTGATAGACAAAGCACTCAAGAAGCCATTCAAAGAGCTTCTACAGATCACTATCGGGACCTACTAACTGAAACAAAGGAAGCAGAAGATTATACAGATTTATTGCAGCATATCCCAACAGGGATAAGCAGGGAAATGAATGACATTTTAAGCAAGGAGATAGATGAGGAGGAAATCAGGAGATCTATCTGGACTCTTCAACTTGATAAAGCCCCGGGACCGGATGGCTTTCCCATTTGCTTTTATCGAGCATTCTGGGGAATTATTAAAAAGGACTTGACAAAAATGCTCAATTGGATCTAACGAAAAGGCAAAAGAGAAGGATATACCAATGCCACTCATCTAGTACTCATCTCCAAAGAAAACAGGCCATCTTCCTTTGCTCGTTTCAGGCCCATATCACTCTATAACTGCTCCTATAAAATCTTGACAAAAATCATTGCTACTCGCCTAAAGCCTTTGCTCCCTTCCCTCATTTCCGAAAATCAAGGGGGATTCTTAGCCAACAGATAGATAACTAATTCCATTTTACTTGTGCAAGAAGCCATCCACTCGAGTCAAACCAGAAACGAGGAAGAATTTATTCTCAAGCTTGATCTGGCCAATGCATTTGACAGAGTGAGACACTCCTTCCTCTTGGCAGCTTTGAAGAAGATGGGATTTGATGATCGCTTTCTCAACCTCATTCAAGCCTGCATTTCAGGGCCATGGATCTCCCCTCTTGTAAATGGCAGACCTGGAGAAGCTTTCCAATCCTCTAGAGGCCTCTGACAAGGTTGCCCTCTCTCTCCTTATCTCTTCATTCTAATGGTTGAATCCTTCAGCAGGGTGTTGGACTTTAACCAGAGGGTTGGCTTAATCATAGGAATAAAATTTGGGGACGAGGTAAAGAACATAAATCATTCACAATTTTCTGATGACACCCTACTGATTGGAGGGGCCTCCACTACAATAGCCAAGTGCTTCAAAACTCTCCTTGACAAATACATGAGCTACTCTGGCGGAATGGTAAATAATTTGAAAAGCTGCATATATGGCTGGAACACAACAATACAAGTGCTCCACAATATCGCCAACATCTTTGGAGTCACATGCAAGTATGATTGGACTCACTTCTCTTACTTGGGCATGCCTATAAGTGTTGGACCTTTGAGAGCAGAAGTCTGGGACACAGTACTTGACAAAATGAAAAGAAAAGTATAGCAGTGGGGATCCATTTGGCTCAACCCAGTTGGTCGCCTCATTCTTCTCAAGTCAGGTATATCTTCCCTCCCCCTATATCATTTTTCTCTTCTTCAATCTCCGGCCTCCTTCCACAACAAAATGGAAATCATCCTTCGCCAATTCCTATGGCAAGGGGGGGAATGACAAAAAGAAATTCAACTTGATTAATTGGAAGCAGGTGATCCAGCCCCAAGACCGACGAGGTCTTGGAATTAGATCTCCTAAATTTCTCAATTTAGCCTTTGGAGGCAAAACTGTTTGGAGACTTATTACTGGACTCCCAGCATGGTGGAAAAAAGTTCTGGAAATTAAATATCTTAATTTTCATAGACATCAGCTTCTTAATCGAGATATTCCCAATAGAGACTCCTCTAAAATTTAGCGATTATGCAAGAGAGAAATTCCACTAATTTCTCAAAATACTTCTAAAATCCCCAAGGGAGGTGCAAGCATCAATATTGGAGCTGACAGAATCATGGGTCAGCAGCCAATAAACAGACATGGGGGAATCCACCCTATCCTTTCCTTTTTTTAAACAATAGGCATACAGTTCCTAGACCAAATCTCCTAATGGGATCCTCACACCCTTCTTTGGTCAGGTTGGGCCTTCCCAGCCATACCCAATGGCCTTAATGCAAGTCTTTCTACCCTTCAATCCCATTTGCACAGTATAGCCCCTGTCAAAAAGTACGAGCTTGATGGGTTTCTTTGGGACCCATCTGGATCCTCTTACACCATCCAAGCTGCTCACCATTACATTTGCAACACCAGCTTCCCCATGCCAAGTTGGAACCACTGGAAGGTGGTTTGGAAATCCGAGGCAATTCCAAAAATTAAGTTTTTTCTCTAGACCCTCCTCAAAGGGAAAGTCCTCACAGCCGAAAATTTGCAAAAGAGGGGAATCAATGGCCCCTCTCGATGTCCTAATTGCTTAGTTGTTGAAGAATCAATGCATCATCTCTTTATTGAATGCCCTTTTGCCAATGACTGGTGGAGGAATTTATCTCATAACAATCAAATCCCATGGAACACCCAAAACACCATAGGAGAGATTCTTTACAAATGGAAAAAAAACTACCCCTGGCAACACAGGAAAAATAACACAGTGAAGAGAGTCTGGGATATTCTTCCCCACGACATGCTATGGAATATCTGGCTGACACAAAATCGGAAAGTTTTTAAGGATAAGGATTCAACTGTTAAAAGTCTTAGTACCAAGGCAAGGAGTCTTGCCCTTGAGACCATCTCAGTTAAGAATCCGAGAAGTGTAAATGTCAGTGAACTCAGCATAAAAGAACACATTTTCATTAGACACATGTTAGACCAAAACACCAGCAATCAAAAGGGAAATGCTGCTAGCAACAGAAACAACAATGTTTCTCCTAACTAGAAGATCAGGCTAAAAGAGGAAGAATTTGCAGCTTGGCTTAAAAACAGCAATAGGAATTATCTCTGTTTCAATGGGGCCTCAAAATCGAATCCCGGGGTAGCAGGGGCGGGAGGAGCTATTTTTAATGCTAATGGGGATAAAATACTCTCATATGAGTGGGTCTTGGCCACACATCCAATAATAGAGCAGAAGCACTGGTCCTTTACCAAGGTATTATCCAACTTGGGAAGCTTGGTATAGACACAGTCACGATATTGGGAGACTCGGCGATAGTCATCAGTGCAATGGTCCAGAACAGGGATCTTCCCAACGCTCTCCTTCAGCAAATTATCAGACGGTGCCAAATCTTAGGACACACCATAAAAGATGTGCGCTATTATCATATTTTGTGATGGCTCAATAAAATTGTTGACAGTCAAGCCAACAAAGCCTGTGCCAGCCCATTGGGCTCCCTTATCTGCAATGGCGTGGAATCATTTCATCATATACCATGATGAAGAGACCTCGGGGATCCGATCAACACCTTAGCTCATCCGATATGATAGTTTGGTCAAAGATTGTCCTCATTCCGCGTATGACTAAGATCCGCATAGGGATCTGGCAGTTTTTTGGAATCATCACTTCCTCACCTCTCGTCAGTGGACCGACTGTCCTTCTTCCTCCCGTCCATCCCTCCTCTAGGCTTCCGAATCGCTCTCCCGATTCTCGTTATCTCTTTTTGGTTCTCCCCCCACACTCTTCAATCTCTATCTTGAACTCTATCTATGCCCCTTTTCTCACCCCTTTCCACATCCTTTTTGTCCCCTGCTTCGCCTTTTCGATTTCATGCCATGCTCGCATCCGTCGCAGACCGCAACTCACATCCATCGCAAATCGCATTCGTTGCAGATCACATTTTTTGCAGATTGCAAGCCACATCGTAGATCACATCAATCGCAAATCGCAGCTCGCATCCATCGCAAATCGTAGCTCACATCCGTCACAGATTGCAGCTCACATCCGTCGCAGATCGCAGATCAAATCCGTCATAGATCGCATCCGTCGCAGATCGCAAGCAGAGTTCGAACAGCTAAGAGCCGAGCAAAGAATTTTAGACAGCAAGATGGACAATCAGCGGATGATCATGGAGGCAAAGATTGAAAATCAAAGCAGGCTTATAAAAGAAAAATACGAGGCTGATATAAATTTGTTCCTGCACATGATTTCATTTTTGCATGAACAATTCAGACTACTTTCAAATAGATGTGCCCATGTTGAGGAGTCCATAAAGATACTGAGATACATGATGGAAAAGAAGAACGCCCTGCGTGGAGATGAAGAGGATCAGCCTGAACAGTCGACAACGAGGCAAATGAGTCATATAAATATAGATTGAAAATGTTCTGCAAAAGTTGTTTTCTTTTGTTTCAGTTTGTAAGGGTTTATTTTAGTTTAAATTTCACCTCAAAGCCTAGAAGGCAGGAGCAAGGAGGCTTTTGTAATTGTAACTCCTACTCTCCTCGTACTTCTTGGCATCATATATGTACCTCAGGGGAATAGCCTTCTCCACTCTTTTTTGAAATATAATATAGCAACCGACGATGTTAAAAAACAAAACAAAAAAACAAAACAAAAAAAAACAAAACAAAACAAAACAAACAAACAAAAACAAAAACAAAAACAAAAAAACAAAAAAAAACTTCTTGATCAAAGGAGATGAATATTGGGAACTGTGCACAATAAGGTGTATTGTTTGATTTCTTTATGAAGAAGATGGAAGAGGTTGGGCCTTTTTTATATATTGAGTGCATTAAGATGAAGCTAACATTAAGAAATAAGAGAGTTGGTGTAGATAGAGTAACAAAAATACTTGATAGGTTTTTAGTGGCTCAAGGGTTAATTAAGGAAAATATAAGGATGAAAGAATGAGTTATCTTGGGTGGGGATTCATATCTCTTTCCAATTATGTTAAAAATTGTTTAGATTAAAGAAGGTCTCATATCCCTTTTAGCTTTAATGTGGAATGGCTTCAAGAAGAGGATCTTGTGAATTTAGTTAAAAAAAAAAAGAGTGGAAGCCCTTAAATTGGAATCTATGAAATCAAGAACTCTTCAATTTAAGGAAAATGTTACTAATTTAAAACAAATGAGCCAAGGATGGGTTCATGCCAAGAGAGAAAAGGATGCAAATGATTTATTAGAAGTGGAAAACAAGCGACAAGATCTTTATGAATTTGAGGGGTAGGTTTTTTGAATGAAGGGTCAAAAATTCATATAATTTTACTTAAATAGAGGAAGATGAAACTTTTGGATGAAAAGGACACAATGTGGAGATTGAAAAGTAGAGCCATATGGCTTGAAAAAAAAAAAAATCAATGTGCAAGGGGTGGAAGGAAAATAAATCAATATATGGAAAATTACAAGGGCAAGTGAAGTAGAAGTTTCCAGAATTGAAGATTTTTCATAAGTTAAGGTTGAGAAACTTCATGGTCTCTTTAAGGTAGAAGATAGGGTTATAATTACAAAAGTGGTTAGCAGGTCACAGTTATTCCCCGCGTTTGTCAAGAAAGAAGATAACTAAAGTTTAATGAAATAAATGAATAAAAAAGAGCTTTGAGAAGCTTTTCATAGCTTCTAGAAGGTAATCAATCCAAGTCCTAATGGTTGGCCATTTTAATTTTTCATAGCCTTGTTAGAGATTTATGAGGAGGATTTGCTAAAGACAACTAAGGAGTCAAGGGTTTTAGGGAAAGTCTTGTCAGTCTTTAATTTGACATTTATTTCCCTTACCACGAAGAAGGACAATCTTCTTTCTTTTATGGATTTCCATCCTATATCTTTGTTTGACTACATAAGTTATAGAGAAAATAATTCCTAGGGGGAGCAAGGAATTGCTTTCCAAGTCAATCTTGAAAGAATAGTTTGGTTTCCCGTAAGGAGACAAAATCATGAAGTTATTAGTGTAACTCAAGAGGGTCTGCATGGTAACAAAACTAAGAATCCAAAAGTAGTGTTTATAAAAATTGACCTGTTTGAGGTCTATGATATAGTCAACTAGATTTACTTGAGGATGATGCTCACTCGTTTAGGTTTCTTGCATTCCTTTCAAAATTTGGATTATAAGTTGTATATCCACTTTTTCCTTCTCAATGTTTATCAATGGGGAAAATTCAATGATCTGGATCTTAGGGGGAGGCCCCCAAGATCTAAAATATTGAAATGGATCTTAGGGACGAGGACCCAAAGATCTGAAAAATTGAATTGCCAGAAGACAAAGAGGAGAATGCCCAATAAACAAAACCATTTTTTATTAAAATGGAGAATAATTGTAAAGCTACATTGTGGTGGACAATATGTCCTTTTACAAAATGCGACTTGTTACTTATAGTATTTTTCGGTTACAATACCACGGGTAAATTCCATGGATGAATGAATACCATGGGTGGTTGTCACAATACCATGGGCAAATACCATGGGTGGATAAATACCATGGGTGAATGCCACTTACAATACCATGGGTAAAGTCCATGGGTGGATGAATAACATCAGTAGATGAATACCATGGGTTGATGCCATTTTCCATTCGGATCATTCCTCCCTCCTTAAAAAGCAATAGTCCCCATTGCTTGAAGTTCCCTCTTGTGAAGCCTTTGTTGAATATGAAGAGCCACTAAAGAGAAGGGTTTTATGTGGTTAACCCATAACCATGATGAACGAAGATCCAAGAATATAGATACCATGTAATGCTTATGACCAACTATGATACTGACAGTGTGCGGCCTAGCAAATGGACTTCGATGAAGTGTGGGTTTGTGGATGACCCATAACCATGATGAACGAAGATCTAAGGATAGAGATACCTTGTAACGCTTCTAACCAACTTTGATACTGACAGTGTGCGGCCTAGAAGATGGACTTCAATGAAGTGTGGGTTTTTGGATGACCCATAACCATGATGAACGAAGATTTGAGGATAGAGATACCCTATAATGCTTCGGACCAACTACGATATTGACAGTGTGCAGCCTAGAAAATGGACTTTGATGAAGTGTTGGGTTTGTAGATGACCCATAACCATGACAAAAGAAGATCCGAGGATACAGATACCATGTAATGCTTGTGATCAACTGTAATACTAACAGTGTGAGGCCTAGCAAATGGACTTCAATGACAAGGATTTTGTGTGGTTGACCCATAACTGTGATGTTGGTTGTTGATGAAGTAGCAGGTGCCTACATAGCCATTCCCATGGAATCATAACCTACTCTGATACCACTGATCTAGATCTTAGAGGGAGGACCCCAAGGTCTAAAATATTGAAATGGATCTTGGGGTGAGAGGCCTCCAAGATCTGAAAATTTGAATTGCCAAAAGAAAAAGAGGAGAATGCCCAATAAACAAAACCACAAAGATTTTTTTTTATTAAAATGGAGAATAACTATAAAAGCTACATTATGGTAGACAATTTGTCCTTTTACAAAATGGGACTTGTTACTTATAGTATTTTTCGGTTACAATACCATGGGTAAATTCCATGGGTGAATGAATACCATTGGTGGATAAATACCATGGGTGGATGCCACTTATAATACCTCAGGTAAATTCCATGGGTGGATGAATACCATGGCTTGATGCCATTTTCCATTCGGATCATTCAAGTTTTTCAAGGATGGTGAAGAGTTAAGACAAATTTTCCCATTATCTCCTCTCTCGTTTCTAATTGTTTTGGAAGGTTTAAGTAGACCCATATTAGATGAAAAAATAGTGGTTGGTTTTAAAGGTTATAGTTAAGAGGAAAATTATTTTTGTCTCATTTGTTGTTTATTGATGACACCCTTATTTTTTGTGATGTGATGATAAGGGAATTGAAAAAGATGAAGTAAATTTTGAAGTTATATTTCCATGCAACTAGAATGCAAGGGAATACGAGTAATCTAGTATTACTTGCTTAGGGTTAGATGAGTGGGCATGGGATCACATAGAGAGTTTATTTCCTTATAAAATGGAAGGATTGGATGAAGGTTTCAAGTATATGGGATTCTTTTTAAAAACAAACTATTATATGAGGGTTGATTGGAATTAGATGGTAACTAAGGATGAAAAAAGAATATAATCATAGTCTTTAGGGGGTTATATGAGGGAGTAGGCTCGTGCTACTCAAATCTATATTGGAGGAAAATATAATGTACCAAATGCCCCTCACCTAGAATTTCCTAAGGGAGTGTCGAAATGGTCTAGATTTGGGGAAAAGAATGGTTTTCCTTGGGTGAAATGGGAGGCTTCGAAAGTGGCCAAAGGCTTGAGAGGCTGGGGCCTAAAGGAAATTTTCCTATTTTCTAAGGTTTTAGCTACTAAGAATGTTTGGAGACTAATTGAAGGCCAGGGGATTTTATGCCAAGTAATTCATTAGAGGCTTAGTTTAGGAGATCTCAAAATCAATTAAATAATGTTTCAACTATTTTGAAAGTTGTGGTTAGAAATTTCCATTTGATAGGTGATGCTTTAGTCTAGAGAGTTGGATATGGAGCAAAGGTAAGGCTAGGAGAGGATAAATGGGTGGGGAGTGGTAAATATTAAAAATCCTAGACCATATGGGTCATATTTTAAGAGAAAATGGTCAATTTAAACTGTCACAAGTTTCTAACCTCGGTATTGCATCCTTGTGGGGCCAAGGGTGGGCCTCAACAAACAAGATGGATTTTAGGGAGGAGAATGCTACAGCATGGGAAATACTCATAGTTGGCTTAAGATAAAGTCATGTTATACTTCAAGAGACATATACTGAGCTTATTTTGGTTAATTCACCTACAAGGGAATATACTCCGAAAAAGGGTTATATACAAATCAATTTTTGAGGCAATTGAGAGATAACTTATATGGTGGTGGAAACTACTTTGGAAGTTTAAATGTCCATGATAGGTAAAAATATTACGTGTGGTGTGTTCAAACAACAAATCCCTAACATGGGACAACCTGCAAAAAAGGAATATGATAAGCCTAAGTAGATGCACTTTGTGCAAGTGCACAACAAAAACAAATTTTCATCTATTCATGGAATGTCCTTACACAATCCAACTTTGGAAGGAATTGGAAAGCCTTACAAGTTTACAAAATGTTTGTTCAATCGTCTCTATTGTGGAAAGTTTGAAACACTAGTATAATAACCCTTAGGTAAAGGCTTCTAGTGCTATGTGTTTATTAGTCGCTTGGGGAGTCTAGTTAGCTAGAAATGCAAGTATGTTTAAAGTTAGGGTTATTCTTCCTTTTAGTGTACTACTCATGATTTTAGCATATTAAAATATTTTCCATGAGAAAAGACAAACAAAAATATGAGAGAGGTGATTAAAGAGCAAGTGAACAAGATACCCAATATAGGATATTTTAATGGGGTTGGTCACAGTAATCATCTTTCTTCTGGGGTTGGAGGGGTTTTAAACATAAATATAAGACACATCTTTTAGTTTAAAGTAGGTTTGACTATTGGATCAATTGAATAATATTTTAGAGATGATGGCCCCTAAATTACTTTTACTACTCATTATAGAAAAGGAAGTTCATAGCCTCCATGGGCTTAGAGATTCTTCGAATGTTATTAAATGGGTCAATAGTGAAGGACTATGTTCAAATATCCTTTTAGTTCCTATTGTAGAGTAGATTAAAGGACTTTGCAATCACTTTTAATCTTTCAGTTTGTATCATGTCTAAATGTTGGCATTATGATGCATGTGTTGTACTTGATGGAAACCCACTCATGGAAAAACATCTCACCTATATATAATTAGATGAATCTACAAGAAGAAATATCAGATGTGACAGTGCAAAGGAATGATGAGTCTACGTGTGACAAGTTAAGTCCAAAGGGGGAGATTGTTGGCATTATGAGACAAGTGTTGTCCTTGATGGCAACTCATACAGGTGACAGATCTTAGTGCAACAGGCCAGTAGCAAAGATTGATGATCAGCCTCTCAAAATGAAAGAAAATAAGAGGATCGCAGGTACATAGTTCAAAAGGTGTGGACCCGCAAGTACGTCGTTCAGAAAGTTGTGTTCATGTCCGTAGGTTGTCCGAACAAAAGGTGCGGACCCCAGTGCACGCACTTCCATGCAGTGAAAAGCGCACGCACGTGGAAATCCTATGGTGATCCATGGTATCTAGTCCATCATGTTTGATCCTATGGTTTTGGTCCGTGGTATTGCATCCAAAAGTATTGATCCCAAGTATTGGGTTCATGGTATTGTGTTATTATGGTTTTGAACCATGGTATTGTAAAAGGCTTGACTATAAAAAGGGAAGGAGATCATTTGGAAGGGATGACTTATGTCTTGAATATCTTAAGGCGATCTAGATCTGAAATACTTGTGATCGGTTGGTGAGTGATAGCTAGATCTAAATCAAGGATATTTCTGTAAACTGTTGATAAGTCGCGATCTCATTGGCGCATGATCAGATCTATTGATCGGACTGACTGTGGCACATTGGAGGACTGTTAATTTGGCCCTAATCATATGTCCATAGGCAATCCAAGGCTCAAGTGCGAGGTACGCAACGCAGGAGGAAGCGCAGTGCAGCAAAAGGAGAAGTGTGAGGTACGCAGGGAAGAAGAAGGCACAGTGCGGGTGTACGCTGTAAGTCAGAAAGTAAAGGTGTGGATCTGACTAGAAGTACACGGAGCAGAAGAACGACCAGTGCAGATCTGTGCAGTTTAGACTCAGAAGAGCTGCGGATATACGCAGCCCCCTATTGGTGAAGTTGCGAACTTATCTTGAAACATTTGTTGACTGTCTTTTATCTACTGCTGCAGAATTCTGGGTTTAGATTTCTGGTATTACTTTTCTGTTTATAGCATTCTGAAGAGTTGGGTGATTCATTGGTTGATTGTATAAGGAGATTGGGTGATTTACATGTACTTGATGATTATTTGATCTTCTTTGGATTCAGTTGAAATTCTGAACGTGGTTCTTAAAGAAGTAAAAGAGCAAGGGGGTTGTAGCTTCCTTCCAGGGAGAGACTGGAGAACAAGAGAGCTTGTAGCTCTCTGCAGGTTGCAGCCTGCATACTGGTAAAGGACTGCACCAGTACAAAATCATTGTAAAAGAAGTTTCTAATTGAAAGAAGATAGAGACATATTACAACAGGTGGTCTTCACCCACATTGGGTTTCCACCTTATATATGGTGTTCTTTGGTGTGTCTATCTCTTTTTCTTGGTCATGCTCATTATTATATGGTACTGACATACAAGTTAATGATCAATATCTGAAGATTAAATTAAAGTATAAATCAAGAAGACATATTGAAAAAGAATTTGATAATACTGGTTCCCCCCCCCCCCCCCTCAGTATTATTTCCAACACTAAAGGGAGAGGAACCAGGAAGTAGATGTTCTTTATAAGGTAGGGGTTTAAACGGAAGGTGGCCAGTGCCACATAAAGAAAATTAGGGTTGGTACAGTCTTTGAGTTCTATGACCCTTTGTTTCATGAGTATTATTATCTCTCATTTCATGATCCTCTTCCATTTGTTATCCTTGAAAATTCTAATGATTATACTAGTTGAACTAAGATTGTGTTGACACTTTGATGAAAGTTTAATTTTTTGTTTACTTTTGGTTTATGTTTTCATTTTTAAGTTTTTTTTTTATGAATGATTTGTCCACTTTTTGAAGGCAAATGGCCTACTTTTAAGATTGTATAAGTGCATTGTTAATAGGGAAAATTTTAAGGATGGAAACTTATATTAACATTTAAAAAACTTGGTGAATATTACTAGTCTCTAGAGAATGAATGAGAAATCTCAACTTTGTGGAAAAAAAAAAAAAAAAAACTTACACATCCCCTTCGTACTAGGATGTGAAAAAATTTTGGGGCAGAGGAGGATCACGGAGCTGGTAAGAGCTAGGGTTTACAGAAATATATTAAATGTTGGACGCCATGGAGGGGCATAAGGGGCGGAGCACCACTCCCTCCTATAGTCAAGCAGTCTCCAGCTGCAACAAGAAACTGTTGGAGGCTGAAAAAGGTTTTTTAGGAGGAGGAAAACTGGACAACGAAGACTCACAGGAGTAGAATAATAGGAGGGAGGAAGCCATAAAAGAAAAGGATTCAGGAAGCAGAAAACAAAAAACAAAATGGTCCATGTAAGCCTAATACCACAATCACACCCAGAGTGGTGTTAAGTGATACAGCGTTGCAGGCGCATAGGGATCACATGACGACTTACGCAATCATTTGTAAATTGATGGGGTTATGGCCGACAGAGAAGGCGCTACAAAAATGGATTAAAAATCACTAGAAACCTAAAGGGGGCATAGACCTACACCTTGGATCAAAGGGTTTCTTCACTGTAGTCTTCACTAACATTGAGGATAAAGACAGGGTGTTTGAAGGAGGGCCCTACTTCTATGCAGCTGCAGACCTCTATATGCGGCCTTGGATGATGAATTTTGTCCCGGAGCGCAAGACTTTCACTTCTGTCCCGGTTTGGGTACGGCTCTACTCCTTACCACTAGATTACTGGCATCCAGAATCATTATTAGCAATGGCAACAAACTAGGGCATTTTGTTAAAATATCTTAGGCAACTAGAAGGGGAAAGTACACTTCCTTTGCCCGTATATATGTGGGATGGATCTCTCTGGAGCTCTACCGAATGAAGTGGTCCTGGAAGTTTTTTATGAAGAATGGGTACAAGCAATGGATTATGAACATGTTCCTTTCAGATGTCGCAAATGCCATGAACATGGGCATCTACTCAAGCACTGCCCTCTCAACAATACAGAGAGCAGAACTAAAGTTATAGTAGGGAAAGAAATTGATAGCTTTCACAAGGTGGGAAATAGAGGTAAAGGAGGGAAAAGGTTACAAAAAAAAACAACAACAAGGAAAAGCAGACAAGCCAGAACAAGTACAAGGTACTAGAAGAAGAAGAGGAGTTAGAAAAGGAAAATTAGACCATGGAGGACAGCCCAGGGGAGAAGGGAAAGGAAGAAAATATGGAGGAGATACAGGATATTAACTAACAAAAGGAGACTATGTAAAGCAACATGGAACTTGAAATGGACCAACAAATGACCCCGAGTGAGGTGGAAACGGAGGATCATGAACTAGAGGATAGTCTCGAAAGAGAGCATCTAGATCTGGAAAAATTCCTGAAACAGGGAACCATGGAAGGTATGGATTCATTACCTCAAGAGGAGTTTAATAGAGTGCAACAGTTGTTTCTGTGGAGAACTCAGGAAAAAGGGTTGGGAGGTAAAAGAAACCTCGAGAGACAGGACAACGAAGGGGTGAAAACCTTGAAAACCACATCAGGACTCGCTCCCAGAAACCCAAGAAGGAAAAGGGTTAGAAAGAAACAAAACGAGTTATTGATAGAATGTGGAAAAATAATGATAGATTCAGGTAATATGAAAGATCTAACTAGCTACTCTTTTACAAATCTTTCTTAATGAAGCTCACATCTTGGAATATTAGAGGTCTAGGAAGTAAAAGGAAGCAAAGGAATCTTAACAATAGAATGAAAGAAGAAACACCATGCATGATTTTCATCGAGGAAACTAAATGTTTAATTCAAAAAATAAGAGAAATACACAACAAATGGCTTAATAGATATGAATTTCTAGAAGTCAAAGCAGACAAAACAGCAGGAGGTATTCTCACACTTTGGAACCCTCAAAGAATAGGTATAGTGGATGTTGAAGCATCTAGGAATTATTTATCAGTGGTTATTCAGCCTTTGGGAGACAGGGAAATTTATTTAATCACAAACGTTTACGGTCCACAGAAGCCTGATGACAAACTTAGACTGCTTACTTCTCTAAAGGATCTAAGAGATAGACATTCAGGAACACCATGGATTCTGGGAGGGGACTTTAACATGATCAAATCCCTATCATAAAAAAAGGTGGGACCAGAACTCTAGGTAGAGACTCTATAGCATTTTAGAATTTTATAAACAACATGAAGCTAGTTGACTTAGATACAAGTAATGGCCTCTTTACCTGGAACAACAAAAGAAGAGGAGAGTCTCAAGTAGCCTCAAAGCTAGAAAGATTCATTATCTCAAAGGACCTTAAGGTCACAGACCTTGATATGACAGGGAGGATTCTCCCCTTTGGTGGCTCGGACCATTGGCCTGTTCAACTTGAGGCGTCCTGTATAGGAACCCCAAAAAAAATAGACCTTTTTCGGTTTGAAAATATCTATCTCACCCATATAGACTTTATTAGGAACATTGAAAAATGGTGGAAAGAAGATTTGCAGATCTAGGGGATGAGAATGTTTCTATTACACAAAAGATTGAAACATATCAAAATCAGGCTCAAAGATTGGAATAAGAATGAGTTTGGCAATATTTTTGAAGCTAAAAAAGTTGTTGAAAGGAAAATACAGGAAATTTATCAGACCCTAATCACCGATGGCTTTGATGGGGAAAGAAATGAACAAGCTAACAAACATTAACAGGAATGGGAGGACTTATGCAAACAAGAGGAAATATTTTGGAGACAAAAATCAAGAGTACAGTGGCTAAAATTAGGGGATAGAAACACAAGGTTTTTCCACAGATCTACAATGGAGCACAGGTCTCACAACAAGATCTCAACAATCAAGGATTCCAGAGGCAACCATCTAAATACCCACAAAGAAATAGAAGTTGTGTTAGTTCAACATTTTCAAGGCATAGCAGAGGAACCTCTCTTATATAGATCACAATTTATCAGTGACTTCACAAAGCACATTCCTAAGCTAGTAACAAGAGAAGACAATTATAATCTTAATAGGCCGGTGAATGAAGAGTAGGTCAGTGAAGTCATCAAAGATATGCAAAATGGAAAAGCACCAAGCCCAGATGGTTTCAATGTAGATTTCTTTAAAGCATGTTGGAGTATTGTCAAGCAAGATATATTGAATGTGGTGGAGGACTCCAGGAATAATAGAACAGTATTGAAGGTGCTCAACACTTCCTTCATCTCCTTGATTCCAAAACAGGACAATGTTATGACACCGTACAGATTCAGACCTATAGCTTTATGCAATGTGGTGTATAAAATAATTTCCAAAATAATTGCCAATAGACTTAAACCCCTTCTTCCTACTTTGGTTTCTGTGGAGAAAACGGGATATGTGGAGAGCAGACAAATTCTCAATAATATCATTCAAGCTTATGAGGTGGTTCACTCAATGATAAGTAAAAGGCAGGTAGGAATTATTATGCAATTGGGCCTAGAAAAGGCTTATGATAAGTTAAATTGTGTCTACATCAGGAAGGTCCTTCTAGGTTATGGATTTGACCACAACTCGGTAAGATGGGTAATGGCCCTGGTGACTACCTCTAGTTTTTCAATTTTGGTAAATGGTTCTCCATCAAAGACCTTTAATCCTTCAAGAGGCCTTAGGAAGGGAGATCATCTCTCTCCCTTTCTCTTTATTCTTATGATGGAAGGACTAGGCTGAGCTATCAAGTCTGCTAAAGAAGCAAGTAAGATCCAGGGTCTCAAACTATCCGAGAACGAACATGCTTTAACCCATCAACAATTTGTATATGACACCATGCTACAGGGCATTCCCACGGTCAAGGAAGCATTAGCTTACAAACAAATCCTGCAAGACTTTACTATGGCAGCGGGTACAGAGGTAAGCCTTTCAAAATCAAAGATTTTATTTTTCAACATTGCTATTTAGATAAACATTTCCAGAATTTTGGGCTTTCAAAGAGATATGCTACCATGCAAATATTTGGGAGTACCGGTCACAGACAAACCTCTGAACAAGATAGTATGGGAGCCTGTGATTAATAAGCTATAGGACAAGACTCAAAAATGGACAAGCAGGTCTTTGAACTTTGTAGGCAGGCTGGTGCTTACAAAAGTTGTCCTTCAATCAGTTCCCATCTTCATGTTTTTAGCCCTTCCAGCTCCAAAAGAAGTTATGCAACAATGTAGAAATATCCAAAGAGATTTATTTGAGGCAAAGGGGAAGAAAAGAAGAAATGGCCCTTGGTAGCTTGGGAAAAGATATGTAAACCTAAAACACAGAGAGGTTTAGGACTGGATGATCCTGAAGTGCTAAACAAGGTTTTGGGGGAAAAATTATGGTGGAGATGGATAAAAGATTTAGATGCTCCTTGGGCACAAATTTGGAACCAAAAATATGCAAGTAATTGGCAAGACAAGGACCATATAAGAATGTCTGGAATCATAAAAGGCTCCACATTTGGAATAAAGCTTGGGATAATAGAGGCATAGTTCAGAAAAATAGCTTCTACGAAATTAGAGCTGGAGACCTTGCATGGTTTTGGGAGGATAAATGGCAACAGGAACTTAAGTTGTTAAGAGAAGACTTTGCAGATCTCAATCATGACACTGACACCAAAGGTTACTCCGAGTAAATGAATTTTGGGATCAGACAAATAGCGGAGGAAAATGGAGAACTTGGAGGGAAATGGATTATAGGGATAATGGCCCCTTGAAAGCATAGGTTGATGCTCTAATAGCCATCCTAGATCAAAGAAAGATCCTGATATCAACTAATTATGACCAACTAAGATGGGGCAATAACAATGAAGGCACCCTTAACCTTAAAGAGGCAAAACACATAGCCCTTGAGCTTGATTCTACAAAACCGGATGGGGTTTGGAAGAATATTTGGAAGAACCAAGGATGGATGTAAACCAAAATGTTCATGTGGCTTGTGCATCATCAGAAAATTATGACCTGGGAGAACATCCAGAAAAGGGGTGTTTATGGCCCATCTAGATGCCAACTATGTGAATCACGGGATGAAACTATGGAGCACCTTCTCAACCACTGCATATTTACTTCCACGTTGTGGGATGGGATTGCCTCAATATTCAGACAAATAGATAGCGACAGAGGAAGCATTACCAATACCCTAAGGAATTGGAGGAGAAACTTCTCTGATTCTGAAACGATAAACAAAGCTTGGGCTTTAGCTCCCAGCTTCCTAATTTGGGACGTATGGAAATAACGCAACAATAGTATTTTCAAAAATAAAAAGAGTTCCTCCCAGAGTATCATGGAACAAATTTTAAAACAGCTCAAGGAAACGGTTGGGACTTTAATGCAAATGCCCCCTCAAAACCTCCCTTCAAAGGCTGATGTGCAGATACTACTTCAGTTGGGTATGTAGGAGCTTATTCCTCATGGCAATAATAGATTGGTAGAGCAACCAGTCACTGAGAAATATTTTTGGCATCCTCTCCCTCGGGGATACATGAAATATAACATAGAGGGGGCCTCGAAAGGAAATTCGGGCATGGCTGGTTATGGGGGAGTGATAAGGGATGATAAGGGTTGTATACAATACATTTTTCATTGTAATTTGGGAAGAGTCACAAACAATATGGCGGAGCTAATGGCCCTAGAGCAATGTTTAGAAATCTTGAAGAACAACAATCTTCAGAACATCATAATTGAAGCATACTCTGAGTTGATTATTAATTCGATCAAAATAATCTGTTATGGTTCGGCTCTGGAAAAAGTCTCGAGACACTGGAGGCTTCTTCAGGTCTATCAAAGAATCCATCTCCACCTTCAGAACATGAGAACCTTAAGGTTCACGTATGTGCGCGGGACTACCAATAAATTGGCGATATACTAGCCAATAAAGGCGCTCTCTGTGTTAAGAGCAGCAATAAGTATAGATGGCAAGAGGTTCCCCAGGGTAGATTGAGGGATGATTGTCTCAACCAAGTGAATGTGGACCGAGAAATCCATCAGAACAGGGGATGCTAGCAGATCGCAGCAGTTGGGTTTTAGTAGATACACAATCAACGTGAAGCGGTTTTCTTGGGGTAATTTTGAAAACGACATTCAACCCTTTGTCAACTATATCAGCCCAGAACAGCTCAGACCCAGGGTTTTAGGGTGGGCAATGATTTACAGCAAGAGGATTTATTTAATCTATCTTTCACCATAGATCAACTCAGCTTTGCGTTGCAAGGAGATGGGGTGGGGAGTTTCCAATCAGAAGGAACTGTGGAATTCCTACCATAGATATGGATATGTTAGAAATGGACGTAGCAAATCAGCAATTTTTTAATTCATACCACGACTATTATGGTTTCCGAGTTTTCTGAAAGCCTCATTACTTGAAGCGGTTTTCTTGAATTGAGCCTGATGCCACTCATTGAAGAGAATACCACCTTTATCGGGTGGGTATTCCTCATGCTTCTCTTCTATCCAATATCCCTCTCAACTGTTGGATCGAACAGTTGGGGATCAATGGCCGAGATTCAATGTGCATGTTGGTGGGTTCGGATCAGTTTCTTCGCTTCCTCAGCGAACCCGAAATCTTCTAGCTATAAGATCTAATTCATCTTTATGTCCACCACTAGTTATTCTATACTGCCCTTAAGGTGGTTTTCGGTTCATCAAGTGCCCTCAACTCTGGAAGTGGTTTCCTAGAAATGAGCCTGATGCCACTCATCACACAAAACATGGCTCTAGCAGGAAAGAGAATACCACCCTCATCGGGCGGGTATTCTCACGGATTCTTTTCTACCTGATATGTATTTCAACCATTGGATCTTATAGTGGCGGATCAATGGCCCAAGACCACTGTGCATGTTGGGGGGTCTAGGTCAGATACTTGGTTTCCTTAGCGGGCCCGATTTCTGTATTTTGTGGGCCATATCTCCTTTTTAAATACACTGCTATGCGGGAAGGGGGCACATACTTTTGTATCATTTAGTTTCTCGCTCGTTGGATCTTGCAGGATGGGTTGAGTGATTCAGTAGTCTCTTGGCTCAGGTCGCGAGCCGTTGGCTCTTTTTCCAAGGCGCCTAGAGATAGTCATATCTCTAGCCATTTTCTACCCTGGGTTTTTTGTATTTTATGTAATCTATTTTATAGAAAGAAATGAATAGAAGGTTAAACTCTTGCTTAAGTAAAAAAAGAATATTACTAGTCTCTAATACACATACTGTAAATTGTTTGATGATATTTTTGTAAAAATATCCAAATTTATAATGAATTTATATAGTATGTATAAACTTTTGGCAATTTAGGGTTAAATGATTTTATCTATTTTATGCATAACATTTTTCAAAAAAAAATAGAAATTGGTAACCCTTATGAGTAGCCCAGGATGAAGCTCCCCTTGCCAAGTCTTTGGCCCTTTGTCATGAGGCATGGGTTCAATTATCCTTGGGTCCATTAGGGTCAGGTCCTGCAGTTTGGGTCGGATGGTGTGAGGCCCCTTCAGGTGGAACCGCTAGGGTTATTCTGTGGGAAAAAAATTAGAAATTGGTGAACATAGAAAATTAGCCCACCTACAAATATTAGTCTCTAAATTTGTTCTTGATTGTTAATACATTTTTTTAAGATTGATTATATATATATATATATACACTTTGTTTTGCAAGCTGGAAAAAGGAGTAACGTTGAAAAAATTTCTTGAGATAAAAATCTTCACCCTTTTTATGACAAATATGTAAGATGCTTGATTTTATACTTTTTTGATCCATACAGATTTTGATAAAGTCCTTTGGATTAATCACGTCATAAATTGTTGGTCGGCGTTTCAAACCATCTAATGTGGTTCATCTAAGAATGTTTAAATAACAAAGATGCATCTAGTTCCAGAGTTTTGTTTTTTTTTTTTTTTACAAGAACGGTTATGGAATATATTATTGGGTCGGTCTGAATACCAATTTTCTGATTACAAAGGACCTGATCCAGTAGGATTCGTCCTTCTGAGTAACTATGGAGCTTGAATTCCACTTCCAGTTCCTTTTGGGGTCATCTAAAGAGTTTGTTTCCGCAATTTGCCCAAGTTTAGCATCTAGTTCCAGAGTTAGTCGTTAGGAAAAGCTATTAGGAATTTAACGTCAAAAATATATATATAATATATATATAATATATATATATTATTATAATATAATATATCATTTTGTTATGTTTTATTTTATTTTACAAATATTTTTTAATTAAAATTAAATATTGAATTCAATTAGTTTAGATTAATAATAAATAATATAAATAGCAATTGAATATGTTAACTATATAACATAATAAATAAGCTAAATATTATTTATCAATGGTTATTAATAAATCACTCATATTCAACAGTTAGAGATTCAAATATTATTATTAAAATATTGGAGAATATTTTAATAAAGAGGTCAAATAGATATATATATATATATAAATATAATATATAATATATTATATATAAGTTACAATAAATAGTTTATATATATATAAACAACAACAACAATTTACGAAGAGAGGGTATGGATCCAACTTCTACTTAGCTTCCAACCATCCTCCCTGTTAAGATTAAAAATGTGCTTTTCAATTTCAATAGCTTCTCTAAGCTTCCTATAATGGAAGTGATCAACTCTGGACCATCGAAGACCTTGTAAACCCTAAAGACGTGAAAGGGGTCTACTCCATCCCGTGTTCTTGTGAGATTCCCTATATTGGAGAAATTGGTCACTCAATTAACCAAAAAATCCGAGAGCATGCAACAGATCTTAAACACAACCGCTACAGTTAGGAAATAACTATTAGAAATTAGTTGTTAAAAATTAATTGAATATATATATATATATAGATATATAATCATTTTGTTTAGTTTTATTTTATTTTATCAATATTTTTAAGTAAAATAATATTGAATTCAAATTAGCTATATTAATTTAATAATAATATAATAAGAATTGAATATTTTGTAATATATATCATAATAAAAAAATAAGTAATATATTTATAAATGATTATAAATAAAATAAATAATATTAGCATTGGATTCAAATTTATTATATTAAAATATCATAAAATATTTCATGAGGTCAAAGGGATATTATATATATATTATATATATATATAATAATTATTAGTTAATTAATTTTTTATATATATAAACAATTTACGAAGAGAGGGTGGATCCAACTTCTACGTAAATTTGAACCATCATCTCTGTTATGATTAATAGCGTGTTTTTCAATTTCAATAGCTTTTCTAAGCTTCCTATGATGGAAGTGATCAACCCTCGCGTTGACCCGAGAATCCTCAATGTAGACATGGTGATTGGATTTCATTGCATGTTTAGCTAAGTAGAGAAACTAGAGTGGTTGTGCTTAATATACCATTAGCAATTATCTTAGATCTGACGAAGACCCTGTAGACCCTAAAGACGTGAAAGGGGTCTACTCCATCCCCTGTTCTTGTGGGATTCCCTACATTGGGGAAATTGGGCACTCAATTAACTAGGGAATCCAAGAGCATGCAGCAGATATTAAGCACAGTCGCTCTCATTCCTCAGCGTTAGCTAAACATGTAGTGAAAACTAATCACCATGTTTGCATTGAGGATTCTCGAGTCATCGCTAGGGTTGATCACTTCCATCATAGGAAGCTTAAAGAAGTTATTGAAATTGAAAAGTGTGTTATTAATCTTAAGAGGGGATGAGGTTCGAAGTTAGTAGAAGTTGGATCCCACCTCTTTTTATTTTATATATATATATATAATAATTAATTTTAACTAATTTATTAATTATATTTTTACTTTTATATTGCAATATATATTTATATATATATATATATATATATATATATATATATATATATCCTCTTTGACTCCTTTTTAAATATTTATGATATTTTTATATAATAATTTTGAATCTAATTGTTAAATATTGTTATTTTTTTAATAATATTTCATAAATATATTAACTTATTTTTTTTATAAGTATATATTTACAAATTTCAATTCTTATATTTTAATTAAAAATATTGATTAAACTAAAATTAAAACATAACAAAATGATAATATATATATAAATTTATTCAATTAATTTTTAACGCCTAATTCCTAATAGTTATTTCCTCACTGCTAACTCTGGAACAGATTCATCTTTGTCATTTAAACATTCTGATTGATTGATTTTTTCACGTTTGTCTTGAGGATGAACCACGTTAGATGGTCTGAAACGTGGACCAACAAATTATGATGTGATTAATCTGAAAGACTTTATCAAAATTAGATATGTAAGATATCAAAATTTAGGCTTCTATGATCCATATCTTAATTGCAAGAAATTTTTCAGAGAAGATCACATCAAAATTCATTTGTCAACGCTTTTCAACCGTGATTCATCATTAGAACAAGATGGAGAATGAGATCATGGCATCAGATTAAATAAGAATAGCAATACAAAGAG
>APFE030875532.1:146863-185765 GCA_000404065.3 Pinus taeda
ATCAAATAGAAAGGAAAAGAAAAGTACAAACAATAAAAGGTATAAAAGAAGAGGTCACAATGTGAGAAAAGAAGAAAGATGAAATTCAAAATCAACATTATAAAAATTATAAAAATAAAATAAATTAAATTAAAAGAATGTAGATAGATGTCTTTGGAATTAATCACATTATCAAGATTTGATCAACTTTTCCGACCAGCTAATGTGGTCCATCCTCAAGACAAGGTGATTAATCTGAAAGACATCTATCTACATTATGGATCACAAAAGTCTTAGATCTAAATATATATATATATGGAAAATACTAAAAATAGAAATAGAATTTGATAAATAAAAAGAAGTGAAAATCTATTAAATATAAAAATACTTAAAGATAAAAACATACACATCAAGAGGAAAGGGTCAGGACCCAACAACTACTAATTTTCCAATCGTCGTCTCTATTTAGATTGTTTGGCCTCCTTTCAATCTCTATGGCCTCTCTAAATTTTTGGTGATGAAAATGATCAATCTTAGCAATGACCTGGGCTTCTTCAATGCAAATGTGATGTTTCGTCTTTTCCACATGTTTTGTCAAAGTTGAGGAGCAGGTTCTCCCATGTTCAATGTCGGTTGCATGCTCTTGAAATCTTTGATTAATTGAGCGACTTGTTTCACCAATGTAGGGGGTCCCGCAAGAACATGGGATTACATAAATACCCTTCATATTCTTCGGGTCCACCGGGTCTTTTACAAATCTTAAGGAGCTTTGAATGGTTTTTAGGGGCCTAAAGGTTGAGGGATCCTTATGTTTCTTTAGGATCCTAGCAATCATGTATGTGGTCCCTTGGATAAAACGGAGATGAACCCCTGAAATATGATCCTTAGGGTCTTTTTTGATCATAGGACTTTTACTAGCCTTAAGGAAAACTCTAATACTGTGGTGCCTACTGTATCCATTATTATTGAAAACGTTGAGATGAGTCTTCTCTTCAAAGAGGTGGTTTTCGTCAGAAATCCTCTGTGCACGAGTAGCTAAGGTGTTGAGAACACCCAACTTTGAGTAGGGAAATGATGGGACCTAGCACGAAGACACTGCTCAGTGTGAGTTTTGTTCTAAAATACTCGGTGAGAGGAAGAACCATCATCCTTTTTTGAAATAAGAACGTCAAGGTAAGGCAAGCTGCCATCAATTTCACACTCCAAGTAAACTTTATGGAGCTAGACTGATTGTTGATATGTTGGGAAAAATATATCCAACTTTTCCCGACCATGAGGCCAAATAACACAGGTGTCGTCTACATATCTCTTCCAAAGCTTTGGTTTGAATTGAGAAGAGGCTGAAGCCTTAGATTCAAAGTCCTCCATAAACAAATTAGCTACTATAAGGGAAAGGGGAAACCCATGGCAACACATGTTTGTTCATAAAATTCCCCTTCAAATATGAAGAAAGTAAAAATAAGACAAATCTCCATTAATTTAGTCGTATCGATGATTCTATTGATATCTTCAATAACTTTATTAATAGAGATATTAATATAAAAAAAGCCCTACATCAAAACTTACAAAAATATCTGCCAATTCAAAATTAACACCTTTAACTCATTCATTGACCCAAAAATTTATTTAGTTTTTATATATATAAAATATATAAAAAAAAGAACTTCACGACACCAAATCCAAAAGTTGGGACCACATACTCATTACATGATTCCGTGCTAGATTTGATCAAACACCGTCAACATTAGGTAGATTGATGAAACATATTAGGTAGATTCTTTTTAAAGAATGATACATGAAGACAAAAGGAATCCGCGGAAACCTTCGAGTAAATATTTGCAAACTAATTTAAAAAATAAAAAAATAAAATCAAGTTTACTATTTTAATATATAAAATAGTGTGATTGATGAATGAATTCATGAGAATATATAAATAACAATATTTAATATATACCGTGTATATATGTTCATTATTTTGGTTAGATAATTTTTAAAAATTTTATATTTAATGGGTTATATTTTGATTTTGTTAATTTTTGTTTAGTTATTCTATAAAAATTCGATTATCATGATAATTTGTTGTTTTTAGTTTGATGTTTTTTCTTAATGCAGTTCGAGGTATATTAGTTAATGTATCTCTTCATATGTCATATTAGTTAATGTATCTTTTCATATGTCTATGGTTTGATTCATTTAGGTGTTTAATCTTACTCAAATTTTGATCATTCTTGTTAAAGCTTAGAAGCTCGTTTTCATAGATGCATTTATCATTATAAGTATTACTTCCAATTTGCATAGTTACAAGTGAAGTTGAATGTTGGTATAGATAAGATTTGAGTGCCTCGAGCACAAGGTCAATCCAAATCCCCCTACTAACCTTCCAATACACTTAACATGACCAAACATTGTGGGTAATACCAACTCGAGTTGATATGCCATCCCTAACGCACACACCGTGCAATTCATGATTAATGAAGCGCTTTGGAAACAATACGAAGAAATCTACAACTAATTTGCATATTTGTTTTATACAATTATGCCTCTCACCACTCCCAAAACATCCACTTAGTATTCATTGAGGATGTTTGGAAACACAGCTTTCTTCAAAGTAAAGATTGAGTATAATAATCCAGATGAATCTTAAGGCACAAAATGAGTGGTTTGGTGCACTTTAGACATAATTTGAAGCCACCAACTTCAATCATGGATAGAAAATCAAGTTTGTGGACATCATGGTAAGTCCATCACTATGTGGGGAAACTTTTGCTCTTCAAAGTCAAGATTGAGTAGAATATTCCATTTGTTAGAAGGGAAGATAGATCCTAAGGCATAAAATGAGTGTTTTGGTGCACTCTAGACATAATTTGAAATCACCGACTTTAATAGTGCATTATCAAGTTTGTATTCATTGATTACCAAAACTTGGTGTGGAACATGCAACCAACAATGTGGACATCATGGTGAGTCCATCACTATGTGGGGACACTTTGGGAAAATATTGCACAACCAAACCTATTCATTAAGGTGTAAAGAAGATTAGTACATGAAGTGGCAGCAATTACATCAATGTTGTGATCAAATCAATCAATGACTACATATATCCATTCCACTCATGCATGCATCATTTAAAAATTAAAGTGGATAAACCAAATCGTATTCTCAAATACTAAAGTGGATTGCAAATTGTACACTAATGTAGAACTTGAGCGTTTTTCAGTGAATGCACTTGGGGATGCACACTTGTTCATGTAAAAGAACAAGAAAATGTATAAACTTATGAATTGTCCAATATTCTAGTGACCAATGTGAATGTCATCATACTTCCACAAATAACAACAAAAAACAAAGAATGCACATACAAACTCTAGTAAGGACATATGACACCATATGAGAAATATATTTCCTAGACAAAATAAGGTCATGTAATTGATTGCCATAAACTAATGCAAAACTATAATTATAAGTTTTATGACACTCATACAATAGCCACACAATCAAAGGAATGGTGTCATGCTTGTTAGTATCTTTTGGTTAATGACACCCCTACATGAAACTGAGAGTAGATTGTAGCTACTCAACCAAATTCCTCCAACATTGTTGTTCTCACATCACATGTAGACTCAATTCCCTCTAACATAGCTAAATTGAAGGGACAAAAAGAGCGTGTGTTCCTAACTAGATGTTGCTTTATTTGCATCCATTGCATTTTTCCAACACAACAAGAGTTGGATAAATGAATTGGTCTCTTTGATGATTGTTTGATGAGTCGAATTAGCTCCTCAACCCCACCCACAACCCTCCAATATTGGTTGATTCAACATAGGGAAGGAGTTGCTCATCACCCAACAATGCACATTCCATTGCATCATCTACACACAAAAGGATGAAGTCACTAGTCTCATAGCACCTCTACAATTTGTTGTTGGGACACTCATTCATGGAAGCATCACGATATTTATCAACCATTCCTTTAGAGCATTATCCTCAAAGAGAAACTATTTCTAATTCACAAAGTAAATCCTAAGCAAACATTTTCACAAGTTTCTACAAAATAGTGTTGTAATTTAATCAACCACACACTAAAGTTCATTTTGTTGACCCTTTTGTTAATAGTTGGAAAGAAGAATATCTCACCTCTCTAGGTACCATATTTCACATAATTTATGCGATGGAAGCAATTTTCAATGCATTAAGAGAAATACAATGACAAGTTTAAGAATTTTGCTAGCATCTCACTCCATTGTCAAGCCCCACCCCTAGTGCTTTAGTCATTGACATGTTAATGCTCAATAAAACCTATACACCACAATTTTTTTTAATAAAGTGCACTTCCTAGGGAAACCACTCGACACTCCCCTTCATTTTTAGGACGGTACCGAGGGAAAACTAGCTAATTGCAGTTTTGGCAACATAACTCAATGGAGACATCAGGTAAAACCCAAAATATCTACAAAGATAGTTGGCTAAGGGACTTGACTCCACAACCTCCTACCTGTAATTCACAACACTTAAAAACTTGAGCCAACCCATTGGGCTCTCTATGAAACTATTATGGACCAAACGGCCGAATAAGCATGAAAAAGAATTGATTCAATAATGCCATGCCTAAATCAAGTAAAAGAATGAATGAATAAGAATCCTACTTGATGGGGCCACCTCCTTTTACAATATATCAAATGCAAGTCAAAATGATACTGTCCTTTTGAGTTAATCTCCTTTATGTGTATATGGGAAACAAATAGGGCTAGAAATAAACAATTTAGTGTCCTACCCTAACTCCCTAAGTAGAAATATAGGTTGTTATGCATGGAGGCCATCTCTAGTAAATAAGGCCTGTGTAATAATTATAAGTAGTGTGAAAGCCATATTTCTAAGAAGTTTTACTATTGGAAACGTAATCCTTAGGGGATTATGTGAAATTGTATTATTCACTTGAAAGGAAGGTGAAAAGCCTCAAGTGAAAACAAACAATCATAAGGAGTCGAAGGTACCTCCTAGAATATGAAACCAAGGGTCACACATATTTTTTTTACGTGTATCATATGAATAATATCAGAAACACACTTATTTATCTATCCCTGAGGGTTAGCTCAATTGATTGAGTCACCATTGTTAAAGCACCTATGTTACTGAGAAGTCACAAGTTCGTTTCTCTCGACACTCTCAAGATTAGGCTTTATGGTTGAGCCGACAGGAAGTGATCCTTTCGGTAGATCTACATGGTACAATTATTTCATGGATGTAGTAGGTCACTGATCTTCGAGGATCAAGAACCACACATAAACATACACTCACTATTATCTATCTATTTTACATTTTTTTGTGTACTTTAATAGTGGTGTAATTCAAAGTAATTTCTAAAGATGGAATTCTAGTTGATAATGAACATAATCATATCAAGGTTACAATTAATCCTACAATTGAACACTATAACATGGAAACATTTATTGGGCTTTGTGTACAATAAACAAGCAATTCAATATTCACTACTCAATGTGAGTAGTTCAACCGATCAAAGAAACTAATCCAATGTGCACTTAATGATCCAAGAGCGACTCAAATTCCTACATTCTCTAATGAGGAAGTGGGACCTTGAAGAAGGGGTCCTACCTTTTCACCTTTTCAAAAGCCTCAACTACAACAGCCTCCTCTTTGAAAATTGGTCTACATAGTCACTCAAGGAAAATCCTCAACAAATATTTGGAGGCAACTAATGAAAAATGCATAATAAAAACCACTAATGGATAGCTCAAATGTTTTGAACTCTTAAAATCTGGTGGAGAAGTCTACACTTGTAGTCCTATATAAAAAGGCATTGTTTCCCATGTGAAACCATCTACACCTTAAGTAGCATGTAGACCAAATCAAAAAATTATGAGGTTTCTATTATTGGAATATTGACTATCGAAGGTGCATTTAGATGCCATTTGGGTTAAAAATCTAACCAATTTATTTAGATGCTGAAAGCCAATGTCTTTGAGCTCATCATTGATTTGAATTGATAATGGTCAAACAAACAATTGAATAGTCTTTTTGGCAGGTTGAAGCATGTTTACATTCGATCTACAAAAAAACATATTTGTTCATGTTATTGAGAAACATTTTGGTGATCATTACTTAAGTCAATTCAACTCCAAAACCATTATGGAATGTCAAACTTGCTCGACAAAATAAATAGCTTCTTTGATCCCTAGCTATTCATTTATGGTAAATTCATTGGGAGTATCACTTGCATGATTCATTTGATTCACAATTGAGGGAGTTTTTTCATTGTTTTGTTTGTAACACGCTACTCATTATGTAGTTGCAACTATCTAGCATTGGGAGCTATATGTCTTTTTATATGTTTACTAGCGCATTTTTTAGCTGAACATGACACTCTTCATTTGCTGAGTTTGCATTGTTGAGAAAATGGCCAGACATGATGAGTTGTTAGAGTTAGTAAATATTACAATATTATCCACTGTGGAAAACACAATCAAAACTGACAATGCCATACTAATAGATTTTTGGACATATTTACAAGATTATAAGACGAGATTGAGTTTCTTCAGCTCAAATCACAATTCTAACAAGTTGAACTACAACAAAGGAATCAATGTTATGAATTGTCTCTTATTCAAAACAACTCTTTGTTTGAGATTGATTCCCATCATCAACAACCACATTATAATACTAGTGACACCACATCAAGAGTATATTCACATGAATATGCAGAAGTTCAACTTGCACTTCCTAAGCATGTCGTCAGACCTTGGAAGATGTCATTGCAAAAAAGCACGAAACTTGCTTTGGATATGAAAATGAAGTGACCTTTTGCATTCCATGCTACTCCAAACCAATCTAGTTTTAGAGTGATGAGTTTCTTCGGGAAAGTTCATCATCACCTGCTCCACTTCCACACCAAATTCACATATGCCAACATTGTTATTGATTTGGCCACCTAAAATATCAGCGTTTTAATCTTCATCCTTGTGAGAATTATGGAAACTACTCATCATTCAAACATATTTTCCAAAAACAAGACTCCTATAAGAGCAAGATTCACCTTAGATGGATCGCTTCTTGGAAATGGTCTTCAACATCCAAGAAGATATATCATTCATACTGTAGAATTCATTATTATGTATTGAAACATATTGCAATGGAGAAATGTTTATCTTATCACTTTATATCTAATAGTGGGGGGGTTGTTATTAAGCTACTAGTTTTGAATTCATATCAAGCGAGCTTGAGCCACAACCAGAACCAGAGCCACATCCTAGAGCTAGCATCAACTTGAGCCAGAGCCATAGTTGTAGACAAATATAGACTTATGTTCCATGAGCAACATTTAGTTTGTGGTCACATTTAAGCAATCATCAGAGAGCACTTCCATTTAACATAATACATGATCCTCTAAAAAAATTTCTAGGAACTACTTCGAGCCAAGTTCCATAGTTGGTGGTCAATCGTAAACCACCACTAGTAGAAGACTTCGACTTCTACTACTTTTTGGTTTGTGGCCATTCTTAAACCACCACGAATAGAATACTTTTTCTTCTACTACCCCATTTAGCTTGTGGTCCTCCTTAAACTATAAGATTCAGAGAGAACCTCTAGCCATTGGCTGCTATCCACCTTTGTATTTCAACTCTCTTCTTGGACTCACATACACCCCTTAAAATTAATGTTGAAAACATAATCCGTAGGGGATTATGTGAAATTATGTTATTCACTTGACAAGAAGGCAAAAAGTCTCAAGTGAACATGAATTGCAATAGGGAGTCCAAAATACCTCTTGGAATATGAAACTAAGAGTCACACATATTGTACTTATGTGTATCTCATGAACAATATTGGAAACACATGTTTATCTATTTGTTGTCCATTTTTGTGTAGATATAGATATATAAAGAAGTAGAAGCAATGTAATGAGATATATTATGAAGTAAACTATAATCAAAGATCTACTCATTTGGATATTACCTTCTCAAAGGGGAAAGTGAACATTGCTCTCATTATTAAAGGTATAATATTTTGTGGTATTTTTTGTAGGTTTTAACCCCGTACAAACATTACCTGCATACGAATTCTAAAAATACAAAATATACAATGGCAAGAGCATAACACATAAAACAGAGATACACAGAGATTTTCCCCTGGATCCCAAAACCAGGACTACCAGATTGATTTTTCATTATGTTCCTTTCAATGTTACAATACATATATATACATGTCGAAGCATCCATAAACACCAATCCATTAGCCCTGGATTAGAACATAATCGTAGTTCCCTTAACCGGATCTACAAAATACCATGGACCAAAAACCATTGCGCCCAATACCATGGACCGAAATCCATGCACAAAACCATAGGTAGGTCCGCCCACCTAATATAGGGTCCAAAAAAAATTCCTTGGGGCATTGTCCCAAACCCCGTAGAGGGAGGCTATCACCCCCCTCAAATCGCCCGACAGGGGGGGCTTCTGCCCCCCCCCCCGTTGTGCTCGACGCAACGAAGTTGAGGCTCTGTCGCCCTTCTAACCCCCTGGTTTAACTAGTGGCGCTAGTCATGGAAAGAATATAACACAACCCAACATTTTGGTTCTCTTATCGGTTATTTTGGTTGAAATCTATAATTTCTACAATAATTCTAGGTAAAATCTATTATATGTGTTCTACAACTTCCAATTTACTAATAAGGAGCACCATAAGTGATATTAGATCACTTTCTTGAACCCATATTTCAAAACCTTCTTTTCAGGCTCGAGATCTATTCAACATCTACGAATAACATGGGGACATACCACTCAATGAGTAAAAATATGGTAAGGGAAGAATACACTTAGGAAATACAAGTGGTTTCACCTACTTGGACACCATTATAACTCTTGTTGGCACCCTTACTATCAAACAACACCTATATGTACAATTTCACTTACACATACCATAAGGTATATTGAAATTCCCTTAGGTTTCCTAAAACAAACTTTAGATAAGCTAATCAATTATCTTGACCCCTGAGAATACCACTCCCTTGCCTTCAAGACCCCTGAAACCCCTCACACTATTGAAATCCTCTTACCACAATATTATCTAGGAAAAAGTATAACTATGTAGGAGTTTAAAGAAAAAAAGAGTCTAGGTCCTAACTGCACCCTAAAAATTTGGTTCCTAACCACACTCTAATTTTGGACTCATCTCAGCAAAAGCATTATGTTCATTTCATTAACATAGTACCACTCTCTAGTAACCCTTTTTGGTTGACCCACTCACCCCACTACCAAGAATCCAAGGAAAATTTTAAGGATGGAAAATTATGTGAAAGTTTAAAAACCTTAGTGAATCTTACTAGTCCCTAATATGCAAACCATAAAATGCTTGGCAATTTTTTTGTAAAAATATTCAAATTTCTAATGATTTTATATGGTCTCTATAAAATTTTGGCAATTTTTAAGATAAAATAATTTTATAGCATATTTTTTTCCTTTTTTTTTTGTTTTGTTAAGCTTGGCAAGACCATTTCATTTTCTATTAAACAAAGGAAAATTTACACCACATAGATTGACTAGGTGGCCTCAACTTGCCCCAGAGGGAAACCAAGTCTGTTAGCCACCTATACGCATTGTAAGCCATCCAAAAATAGTATAGTCTTAATCTCTCTAGCCAAGCTATATATGTCTCTGTTTCATGTCCATACACTAGATATCTATCTAAAATTATATTTGCATGGTAGAAATTAAAAGCTATCTGCATAAAATAAAAGTAAGCATGGGGAAGTGACTAGCCCTTCCGCTCCTCCAAGGCTGATTCTATGCGTGTCGGGTCCTTGGCTGATGCACCAGGCATCTCATTCAGTTCCACTATGCATGGGATTTGGCGATCAATTCTATCCAACCTGATGTCTTGCTTATGAAGCAGGAATTGAATTTTCTGCAAGTCTTGCTTGTATCTTGGCATACCTTGGAGTGTCACTGCCATTCCTACAGAAGTTTGTTCCATTGCTTTGCCCAACAGACTGTTCATCAATCAATATAGGTATAGAGTTTGTTTGAACTACATAATTCTTCCTTTGGTGTTGCCAAGGTCCGGAACTAAAGTCCTCTAGTTTTCCATGTCCTCCTTTGTCTCACTGCCTTGTTTTATTTCCTCCTCCCACTCTTCTAGCAATTTCCGAATTCCTTCATCAGTCCCCTCACAGTAAGCCTCAGTCACTTCAGTGATAAGGTGTTCTACCAACTTTCTGCCCCTGCGAGGCTCTGACGTGCTTCGCTCTTTATCCTTCCTAGGCGCTTAGACACGCCTTCCTCCTCCTCGTCCTCTCGTAGGTCGAGCCATGTCCAGGTTTCTTGAGACCTATTGACAACAATAGTTTTTTAATCCAAAACAAATCACTGCATTTTTCCTATATTGTTTGACAGCGCAGTGAGCCACACCATGCTTCTCCTCGCCCCTTACTCTCTCAGCCTTAGAGCTGGGGTGCTCCAAAGACCAGACCCCGTAATGGGGTTGGCTCTAGCCTCCCGCTGTCTCTCCCCTTCTCCATACCCAACAACTTCCCATCACAATTCGGTGAAGCCCCCCTTGCCTAAACCAAGTGCGCAAACCCATCCTCATCCCTACATAATTCCAAGAAGAAATTGGGAACCCTGCCCACTCTGCCCAGGAAATGATAGTGTTTCCTCTCACTTTCTCCCATTTATCTTTCCATTCACGGTCTCTGGCTTTGCCATAGTCCCGAAGGGAATTCCCATTAACCCAACGCCTGCTTTGTCTGTCACTGTAAGGTCTGCCTCCCATGCACCTTGTCGACTGCTCCCCCCTTCCCCCATCTTCCATCTCATTGCCCTTGTTATGAAACCAGCTTACAAAAAGATAGAAAAGATAGATCAACGCCTTAGAAATAAACCTCTTCGAGGGGGAAACCTCCTTTACATTACACAAATGAAAAATTCTTAGATGATACAAATGACAAGACCTCCTTTCTATATATAGGAGTCTAAGGGGTCATAATTTAATCAAAGCCGACATAACAATAATAATGTAAGGGTACAATAATAACAATATGGGGACTATATGGGCACAACAATATAATAAGGGGGTTGTACTAACAACAATAAGGGGTTAGACTAATAGTATAGTGACCTAACATGCCCCTCTCCTTCAAAAAGTGTTGTCCTCAACACTTGAGTAGTTCTTGCTACTTCTGTATCAAATTCTTGTCCTCCCATGTGGAATCTTTAGCAGGCAAGTTCTTCCACTTGATGAGATACTCTAAAATTGATTGATTTCGTAGCTGTCAGGTTCTTGTTTCTGTGACTACTCCAGGCTCCAATATGAATTTTCCTTACTCATCAAGTTCTGGCAATATTGTTTGAACTAGGATGTTCTGCAACTTTTGAATGAGTGGCCACACTTCTTTGTCCTTCTTCCATTCATACCTTGCTTCATTTATCCAATATGGTTGGATAATAGAAATGGCACATAACAATGCTTCCACATCCTCATCCTTTCTTGAGAGTGCATATGCCACAACACTTTGCTTCCCTTTCTTGTAGATGATTTCAAAGTCATAACCCAACATCTTTGTGACCCATTTTTGTTTCTCTTCAGAGGATAATCTTTGTTATAAAAAGTATTTAATACTATCATGATCTGTTTTTACCTTGAAGTGTCTTCCCATTAGGTAAGGTCACCATTTCTTAAGTGTGTGTAGTATTGCCAACATTTCCTTCTCATAAATAGCTTTCTTGAGGGACATTTGTTTGTATGTATGTAACCATAAAAATACCCAATCACCTACATCAAAAATTCTTTCATTGCAATGTTGATATGCATGTTGTTTCATTCGATTCTGCACCAAAGTGGCGTTTCCTTTAAAAGTTGGAGAACTTGTTGTTGATGCTCGATGTGATATTTCACTGCTTGAATCTTTTTCTTCTTGTGATGTCCTTCTATATTGAGAATTTGAGGAGTGGTAATTTCTTCCAATACAATACAAGATATGGTCGGATTCATTTCTTGATGCTCTATGTGATCTTTCACTTCTTGTACATTTTTCTTCTTGATATGTCCTTCTATATTGATAGTTTGAGGAGTGGTAATTCCGACCATTGCATTACAATATATGGTCAGATTCATTTCTAATCCAAATGGATCCTAGAAAACTCTCTAAGTCTTCAAAGTCTTCTAAACATTCAAGACTATTACAAAAGAAGAGCCTTTTAAAAAGTCGGATTACACTATTGGGAGGCAAAAACATAGAGGAAACATTGAAAAATAGAGTATTGGTGGCTTAAAACTACTTTGCATGAGATTTGTCGGATCTAGCCAACCAATGGTCCAGATCTGATCGGCAAATCGTAATCGGCGGTGGCAAACAGAGGCTATCGGCGGAGACCACATCGTATATGCGACAACGATTAGCGAGGTCAATGAGGACCATCGATCAAGCACGCAGATTGACGGCCCAAGTTGAATCGTGATATCGCAATCGGTGATTACAGGGGAGTGCTTACAAACGGCCCTGGGGTATGTGCGATATGCGATTGCGATATCGCAATATCGCATCGGAGCAACACAAAGGAGTGAGGCCGATTCATGCGACCGCGATCGCCAGGCCCGACAGGATTATAAATAAAAACATACATATTTTGAGTTCCATAAAACAACATTTTCCTTTGTATTTGCGTTTTTCGTTAAATACACAAAATACGAAGGAAAAGCGACGATGCGATGAAACCGGACCTGAAAGGGTTTATGAATGCATATGCATAATATTTCAAGTCTGTCTAAAGCCATCTTACATGGGTTTTTCAATGTTTAATGTATTTTTTAATACAAAGGAAACAAGCAGGATTTTGGGCGGCCGTAGGCAGTAAGTGGTTTTGGCCGGGCTCCTCCGGAGCCCATACATTGGCTACCATGTGTCTAAGCCCTGGAGGGATAAAACCACTCTTTTCAGGCAGTTAACTCCTGTACGCATGAGCCATCCGAAATGAACCACAATCATTGGATCTAGATCTTCCAAATCAACGGTGGAGATGTGATAAGCGACATAAAGGCGGATCTAATAGGAGTAATAAGGCGGAATCTATAGTATTTCAAATCCAATATACGGCAGTTTAGCGAATTTCCTATGTTTTTAGAGTATTTCTCTGTGAACATAAAGAATGTTGCTTCTAGGGATTTCAAAGGCCCGATGACCCATTCTGTTACAGAACAAGTGGCCACCATCCTTGAAAGCGTTTAGCAATGATTGTTAACACTTAGAGGGGGATCTGAGCAAACAGAGGTCGAGAAGCCAAAGAGCTCGAGAAGTAGAAACGAAAAAACAATGCTGATTGGCTTTAAAGCCATAGACTTACATAAACAAAGGCAAGCGGTACTGAGATAGAGAGCAACAGAGACACAGAGTCAGTGAGGAGAGTCTGTGTACTCAGAGAGACTTGGGGGATCCAAGTAAAGCCTTGTTGTTTTGTATCTGTTGTGTGAGACTCAAATTGAGCTCACTTTTGTAAAAACTCTGCTTTTGAAGACATAACAGAGCGATCACCCCTAAAGGCTGGACCAGGAGATGTAGCCTAGGAGTTTTGGGTGAACTCCATATTAAAATTGTTGTGTTTATGTGTGTTTGTCTATTATGTTCTTTAACTGCTTCATTGTCTATGTATTTCACAATCTTATTGATCCATTGCACAAAGTAACATAGGAAAATCCATGCACATGAGTCTATAATACCTTAATAATTGTCTAAGATCTCATTATCAGATCAAGTGGTATCAGAGCTTTAGGTTTGCTAAGGTTAGACAAGCTTGTGCTAGATTGTTGAATGCTAACTACGTCAAAGCTCAAATTAGGAGAAGGAGAACTAGTTGAGGCTAACCCAGAAATTGGAAGAGTCTATCCTAGGAGGAAAATGGTAGAAGAAATTTCCTTGGAATCAAACTCTCAGTTCATGGACAGTTTCATGACCATGAGAGCCATGGTAGAAGAGATGTATCGAGAATTTAAGAAAGGTCGAGGTGAAAGTACTTCAACCTCCAAACAAGACAAAGGAACAGAGGAACCTCTTCTAGATGGCCATTCAGAATGCTAAGGGAAAGGGGAAGAGCCTCCTCCATCAGCACCTCCTTTTAGCCCTGAAAATAAAAAGAAGAAAACATCTTTGATTAAATTAGATGTAAAATTTGATTTACCAATATATGATGGAGAATTAAATGTAGAAAAAGCTAGATAACTAGATTAGACATATTGATGTACATTGCAGGGTGCAGAACATGATTCAGAAAGGAGAAAGATTCAGCTGGCTAGCCTTTGCCTTGGAGGAACTTCCCTAGTGTGGTGGGAAGGCAGGACACAAGCTGATTTGAATAAGCATGGTAAAATTCTTTCTACCTGGAGTGAATTTATTTCTGCCATTAAAAAACAATTATATCCACTAGCTTATATGCAACAAGCAATGATGAGTTGGCAAACTCTTTGCCAATTAAAGGGGCAAAGTGTACAAAGCTATACCCAGGAATTTAGAAAAAAGAGCTTTAATTCTAGGCATTTCTCTAGACTCACTTGAAACTTTGTTGAATTATATAGGTGGTCTACATCGCTATTTGAGGCACACCATTCTCATGTTTCACCCTACTAGCATAGATGAGGTATTAGTTCAGGCTACACATATGGAGGCTAGAGGCAAGAATGTGAACCCAGAGATTGGGGGATCATCAAAACCCACTGCAAGCAAGAACAAGGAAAAGAGGAAGCATAAATGGAAAGAGAGGAAGGCAAACAATGTACAGAAAGACAAACCTTCATGCACTCACTGCAAGAAGGATGGACATGATGATGAACATTGTTGGTCTTTGCATTCAAAGCTGAAACCCAAGAAGTTCGGTGGTAATAAGAAGAAGACTGTTGCTGCTATTCAGAAAGATTTGGGGTCAGACTCAGGTGATGAAACAATAGTCACAGCCACAGGTATAAAAGTTTATCCGCTTTAGAGAATGCAGAGATCAAGAAGTAGGTATAGGAGTTACTCGATAAATGATTCATAAGACCACACACATCACCATGCAGATCTCCAATTGTGTTGGTGAGAAAGAAAGATGGTTCGTGGAGGATGTGTGTTGATTACAGAGCACTGAATAAAATAACGATCAAGAATCATTATCCTCTTCCTCGCATTGATGATCTATTAGATCAGATGAAAGTAGTTGTTTACTTTTCCAAGTTGGACTTGCATAGTGGCTATCATTAGGTTAGAGTAGCAGAACAAGATGCATGGAAGACTGCTTTCAAGATAAAGCAAGGGTTGTATGAATGGCTAGTTATGCCTTTTGGCTTAACTAATTCTCCTACCACTTTCATGAGAGTTATGAATGATGTACTCAGGCCTTTTATTGATGATTTTGTAATTGTATATTTAGATGACATTCTTGTTTTCAATAAAACATCGGAAGAACATTTGAAGCATGTAAAGCAGACTCTAGATGTTTTGAAAAGAGAAAATCTCTATGTTGAATTATCAAAATGTGAATTTGGAAAAACATATTTAAATTATTTGGGTCATATAGTAGGGGGTGATGAATTGAAGATAGATCCCTCTAAGGTTGAAGTCATTGTGAACTGGCCTAAACCCAAATCTGCTACAGAAGTTAGGAGCTTCCTAGGAGCAGCACAATATTGGAGAAAGTTTATTGCTAACTTTTCATTGATTGCAGCTCCCTTACATGCTTTAGTAGGATTAAACAAGGTGTTTCAGTGGGGAGGAAAACAGCAGAAAGCCTTCGACACCTTGAAAGAAAAGATTAGTACAGCACCAGTACTAGCATTGCCAGATCTTCAAACACCGTTTGAGATTGAAACAGATGCCAGTGACTATGCCATGGGAGCAGTGTTGATGCAACACGATAAACCCATATGCTATCATTCTAAGACATTTAATTCTGCAGTAGTTAATTATCCTACATATGATAAAGAATTGTATGCATTAGTACGGAGTGTGAAAAAGTGGAAACATTACCTAATGGGCAAAGAAACAATTATACATATTGATCATCAACCACTTCCATATTTACACTCATAAACTAAGTTGCAGCAATCACAACACTATAGGTGGATGGGTTTTCTACAACAATTTCATCTTGTCATCAGGTATAAGAAGGACATACACAATAAAGTTGCAGATATGTTATCCAGACCAATCATAAGTGCATCTACTATACTTAAGCATAACTCAGTATTGCATGAAAGCTACATTGAAAAATATGCTCAAGATGTAGATTTTAAAGATGTATATGCAACTTTAAGTCAAGGCAAACAAATAGAAGAATTGGATTATCATGTTAAGGACCAACTATTATATCATTTGAGAAATTTATGCATTCCTCAAACTGAAAGAGTTAACATAATCCGAGAAGCACATACTTCTATAATATCAAGTCATTTTGGTGTAAGTAAAATAGTTACACAGCTACAAAGATTCTGTTATTGGCCAAGAATGCATGAAACAGTTTCTAGATATATTAGAGGGTGTACCATGTGTGCTAAAAGCAAGCCTAGTAATAGAAAACTAAGCTTGTACACTCCACTTCCAGTTCCTTCTCATCCTTAGGAAATTGTTTCCATGGAATTTGTTGGGGGATTGCCAAAATCTAGAAAAGGTCATGATTATTTATATGTTATTGTGGACAAGTTCAGCAAAATGTGTATTTTAATACCTTGTAACAAGCAGATTACAGCTGAACAAACAGCAAAGTTTTTCTTTCAGCATGTATGGGTTCTTTTTGGGTTACCCACTTCTATTGTATCTAATCGAGATTCCCGATTTGTTGGGAAGTTTTGGTCAAGTCTGTGGGAGTTAATGGACAGATTGAAGAAGAGCACAACATTTCATCCACAAACAGATGGCCAAGCAGAGGTGGTCAACAGGACAGTGATCCAGTTGCTCAGGAGCTATTGCAGCAAACATCCCAAGCTTTGGGATGAACATTTATGTTATGTGCAACATGCTTACAATCGTGCTAAACACTCTTATACACAAAGATCTCCTTTTGAGACTTGTTTTGGTTTTATACCAAGGTCTCCCTTAGATTTTATCTTTAGTAAAGACATAACAGTTGATGGACACAATGATGTGGACAAAGCAACCAAGTTCATTGAACAGATCCAAGAAATTCACCAAGCAGTGCAGGAACAGCTGGAAAGAATCCAAGCCAAGTACAAGGCAAGGCATGATAAGAATCGAATTGAGCATAGCTTCCAAGTTGGTGATCAAGTCTGGCTGTACATCAACAAAGATAGAATGAAAGGTGAAGGAAAGAAGCTGAAGCCAATAAGGTATGGGCCTTTCAAGATACTTGAGAAAATTGGTGAGAATGTTTTTCGCCTTGATTTGTCAGCTTACATGCACATCTATTCAGTAGTTAATGCAGAGAACTTGATACTATTTGAACCTTCATTGATTGAAGATCCCGAAGAGCAAAGTCAGTTGCCTTCTATTGATGATCTGTTGCTTGAATATCTCAATGAGTTGCAGGGAAATACAGTTTTGGACAGGAAGGTGAGAACTACACGCAGAGGGGATGTTGAGTACCTCAAAATCAGACTCAAGGGTTCAAAACCAAGTAGTGCAAGATGGATAGAGGTTGGACAAGTGAGGAAGATGTATCCTCACTTGATTCATGCTTAAAAACCAACTTTTGGTGGTCCAAAAACCTTTTCAGTAAGAAGGCGTGATCCAAATGGATCCTAGAAAACCCTCTAAGTCTTCAAAGTCTTTTAAACATTCAAGACTATCACAAAAGAAGAGCCTTTTAAAAATTCGGATTACACTATCGAGAGGCAAAAAAATAGAGGAAACATTGAAAAACAGAGTATCGGCGGCTTAAAACTACTTTACATGAGAGTCGTCAGATTTGGCTGATCAATGGTCCAGATTTGATCGGCAAATAGAAATTGGCGGTGGCAAGTAGAAGCTATCAGCGAAGACCACGTGGTATATGGGACAGCGATCAGCGAGGTCAACGAGGACCATCGATCAAGCGCATAGATCGATGGCCCAAGTTGAATCACAATATCGCAATCGACGATTATAGAGGAGCACTTACAAACGGCCCGGGGGTATGTGCGATATGTGATTGTGATATCGCATAGTAGCAACACAGAGGAGCAGGACCGATTCATGTGACCACGATCACTGGACCTGACAGGATTATAAATAAAAACATATATATATTGAGTTCCGTAAAACAACATTTTCCTTTGTATTTGTGTTTTTCGTTAAATAAACGAAATACGAAGGAAAAGCACCAATGCGATGAAACCGGACCCGAAAGGGTTTATGAATGCATATGCATAATATTTCAAGTCTGTCTAAAGCCATTTTACGGGGTTTTTTAGTGTTTAATGTATTTTTTTAAAACAAAGGAAACAAGCGGGATTTTGGGCGGCCGTAGGCGGTAAGAGGTTTTGGCCAGGCTCTGCTCGAGCCCATACATTGGCTGCCACATGTCTAGGCTCTGGAGAGAGAAAACCACTCTTTTCGGGCAATTAAATCCCGTATGCATGAGCCGCCCGAAATGAACCACAGCTATTGGATCTAAATCTTCCAGATCAATGGTGGAGATGCGATAAGTGACATAAAGGCAGACCCGATAGGAGTTATAAGGAAAAATATATAGTATTCCAAATTTGATAAATGGCAGTTTCGCGAATTTCCTGTGTTTTTAGAGTATTTCTCTATGAACATAGAGAACGCTGCTTCTAGGGATTTCAAAGGCCCAATGACCCATTCCGTTACAGAACAGGTGGCCACCATCCCTGAAAGCATTTAGCAATGATTGCTAACGCTCAGAGGGGGATCTGAGTGGACAAAGGTCGGGAAGTCAGAGAGCCCGAGAAGGAGAAATGAACCAACAGTGCCAATTGGCTTTAAAGCCGCAAACTGGCAGAGACAGAGAGCAACAGAGACAAAGAGTCAGTGAGGAGAGTCTGTGTACTCAGAGAGACTTGGAGGATCCAACTAAAGCCTTTTTGTTTTGTATCTATTGTGTGAGACTCAAATTGAGCTCACTTTTGTAAAAACTCTGCTTCTGAAATCATAATAGAGCGATCACCCTTGAAGGCTAGACCAGGAGATGTAGCCCAGGAGTTTTGGGTGAACTCCATATTAAACTTGTTGTGTTTATGTGTGTTTGTCTATTATGTTCTTTAATTGCTTCATTGTCTATGTATTTCACAATCTTATCGATCCATTGCACAAAGTAACATAGGAAAATCCATGCACATGAGTCTTTAATCCTTAATAATTGTCTAAAGATCTCATTATCAGATCAATTTATTCTTTCTTGATGTGGTCTTTCACTTTCTGAACTTTTTTCTTCTTTATATGTCCTTCTATCTTAAGAGTTTAAGGAGTATAATTATTTCCAATGCTTTACAAGATATGTCAGATCATGTCTTCTTTCTCTGGGGTTGGTTCTTGGTGCATATACTCTTCTTTTGACGTTTCTTGATCCTTTTCTTCCTCCTCTTCACAATCAATTAAAATAATTTATTCTCACACACTTATGACCTTTAATGTATTTGTTATCAACACAACTGTAACAAAGTCCCTTTTTCTCTTTTTTCCTTCCAATTGTCATGGTGTAACCTCTTGTAGGTTGTGGAGAGGCTAGGAAAAAAACAACACTTCAATCTTTATAGTTGTGAGGGGTAGACTTCCTTGTTGCCATAATTTTTCTTTCCACTTTGTAACAAAGCCCTTTTGCTCTTTTTTCTTCCAATTGTTGTGGTGTTGCTCTAAAGAAGGTGTTGCTCTTTGTATCCTAATAATGTGCTATCATTTCCTCCATGAAAATTAACCACGTAACAAGTTGTTTACAAGAACAAAGCCCTTTATACCAAAAAAATTGATCCGGCTCTAAATATGAAGATGCGGTACATACCTTTTGTAATAGTGGTACACCATTTAGATCAAAATATTGCTCCATTTATAGTATCCAATTTATCGGATCCTTGCCATCAAAATTCCTCATACCACCTTTTCTTGATTTTTGGAGCTCGATCTTGAAACGACTGTAACTCTGTAATTTTAGATCTCCAAGTTCTGAAATTTCTTCCTGTTGTAGCTCTTTGTGTTCTCTTTCTAATCCTGCACGTCTAATCAAGATTGGATTCTTCAAGGAAGTGTTATGTCAAATCTCCCACGATGACCTGACTACAAATTGGTTCAGTAAAGCGAACTTGTACGAAGTTCCACGTGTCAGTGTTTCAACCTTAGTAATTTAAAGTAGTATACAGAAAACTACAGGAATTCCTCTTTCTGAAACTTCTTGCGAAATTTCAATTTGATTCTCAGAGAGAAAGTTATGACAATTTTCCCAAGGTGGCCTGTTTGGAATGCAATTTGGTAGTCTGCAAAAACTCTAACTTCCTCAGATTATATCTCCGAAAATATAGAGATACAAGATCTGAAAATTTAGAGTCGAGGTTCAAACCAATCGCTTCTCAAATGGGTTTTTTTTTAAGCTTCTGAAACTTCATTGTGAAAGAGTGATAGCGAAAATTCCACAATGACCTGTTTTAGATGAAATTTTGGAGCTTGCCAAAACCCTAACTTCCTCATACCACATCTCCGAAAATAGCGTGATACAAGATCTAAAATTCAGACCCGAGGTTCGGAGATATTTCGTCTCAAATGGATTTTTTTGTTAGCTTCTGAAACATCGCAGAGAAAAAAATAAATAAATAAATAAAAAGTTATAGCTAAAATTCCACGATGGCCTGTTTAGAGCAGCAAAACCCTAGAATCCAAAGCTCTAATACCAAATGTTATGAAACTAGCTCACAAAAAGATAGAAAAGATAGATCAACACCTTAGAAATAAGCCTCTTCAAGGGGGCAACCTCCTTTACATTACACAAATGAACAATTCTTAGATGATACAAATGACAAGACCTCCTTTCTATATGACAGGAGTCTAAGGGGTCATAATATAATCAGAGCCGACATAACATTAATAATGTAAGGGCACAATAATAACAATAGTGGGCTTCTATGGGGCACAATAATAACAATATGGGGACTACATGGGCACAACAATATAATAAGGGGGTTGTACTAATAACAATAAGGGGTTAGACTAGTAATATAGTGACCTAACAGCCCTCACCCATTTTCCCGCTACGGTCAGCCCCACACCAAACACGATTTATGGAACCCGGGTTCTCCAAGCCATCCAGCATAAGGTTATCCCCACATCGTCCATAGGCAATACCCAACTAGCACAGGATATAGACGTAGATCCAGGAAATTGCCACCAATTTCCTTCCCCATTTCCACCAACAATTCTCAACACCCCTGGTCATCTTCCCATTTACCCCCTCTCACTTCAAACCCCAATCATAAGATCATTGTAGTGGAGGAGTAAGGCCAAAAAACATACCTGGTGTTATCACTGAAGAAAAAATAGTTTAAATTCTGAACATCAATTTTTTTTAAATTTGTCAAAGGGTTGGTGTCAGTTTTGGGCCTAGTCTTTTCATCTTGTTTTAGATTCTTGTTAAGAGTCTTCTTAGTATGTCAAATGGGGTCAATTCTCTGTTTTAGTCCATCACTGGTCTCACACCTCACCTATGCTCCATATGTCAATCCTATTTTAAAGTTCATAGCGCAGAAACCTCGGTCTAGGTGATTTCGTAGCGCAAAACACGATTTTGCACTAACTGCGCTACGAAATCGGGGATTCGTGTTGATCCATAGCAAATCTCACCCCAGCTGTCATATTTTCTGCAAGAAGTTTACGGGGATAGCATGTGCAAGGTCTTACATGTCGGTATTGATGCGTGTTCTGTAGCCTTCAAATTTGATTCTTACATGTACTATTCAAATCGGGATTTCCATCCAAAACCAAATCTGAAAATTCTCTATTAAGACCGAAACTTTTGATCCTGGTTTCGATTTGTGATCAATCTGGCAGTATGACTTCTGGGAAGAACGGGCTCTTGCCACCTTCCTTTATTTCTAATTTTCAAAATGTCTTGAAGAACAGAAAGATAGAAAAACCCCCAGAAGAAGACAATTCCAAATCCGAAGGAAGTAAATGCAGTAAAGGTGCTTCAGCTTGAAACGGCTGCAGGTGTTGCTATAAGTTTTTGATCGTGCAATTTGTGTCAATGTTCCAAGATCATGCTTTCTCCCAGTGAAGGAAACTTCAGATTTACTACTTGTGCAGTCTATTTTGTATAAATTACTCATGGTTGCTAATTTCAATGTTAAAGTTGTTCAGCAGGCATTACTTAAAATGCTAGAAGGAACTGTTATACATGTTCCAGAAAAGGGAGCTCACAAACATCCTCGTGGTGATCGTATTCAGATCGATACAAAGGATATTCCCTTTATATGTGGCAGGGCTTTCGTGGATCTAGAGAAAACGATTTCTGAGAGATGGCAAGATTCTTCTATTGGCTTTGGAGCGCCTGTACGAGCTAATATGAGGGCTGGTGGCCTGACAAATGCTGCGGTGACATCATCCTTGCTAGAATCTCAGTTGATGCACTTGTTCTGTTTGTTGGCACTCCAGGTCATTATACTTCAAAATCAGCAAAAGCTATTCAACTGAGCAAAGCTGGAAGGCCTGCAAATTTTACGGACTCAATCATGGTGGCAAAGATACTTCGAGTCATTGGGACTACAAGAAAATGAGAGCATGACTAGAAAATTTGAGCTGCTTCAGACGCAAAAGTCCCATAAACCTGTTTGCCAGATATTTCACCTGACCCCAGATCTTTCGATTTAAGAACCATAGCTTGCATGCTTTCCAAGTTGAGGTTTGTTTAATGAAATGAAAGACGGTCATGTTGGAAATCATGAAAGGTTTTGTTCAATTTATTCATTTCTCATTCAAAAGTTGCAGGGCATTTCACTGCTGCATGGCAATTATATAAAGCACAGGAAGATGTTGTAGCTGCTTGCAAAGAATTTGACATTAAAGTTATTCTATTCCATGGTCGTGGAAGAAGTATTAGGCGTGGTGGTGGACCTACATATCTTGCCATTCAATCTCAACCGCTTGGTTCTGTCATGGGAACTCTTCGATCGACAGGCAATAACAGGGAGCGCATTTTTCATCTTTACACAAGGAAGATTGCAATCACTGGCAGCATTTGAAATTACAAATTTGACTTCACTTAGTTTTAAAAAGAGCAATGCACTAACTGCATCAGTCTTGCGTGCCTCAGGATACAGATAACAAAAATCCGTTCTCAAAAGATGCATGCTTCTATTTTATCAATAAGGGTAAATGTGAAAGAGGTGTGGAGTGCAAGTTTCGCCATAGTTCAGATGATGGTGGGAGTAGTGATTTGCTCCCACCCGGCATATGCTTTGATTTTGTCAAGAAGGATAGATGCAATAAAGGTGATGACTGCAGATTTAGCCATGATCCTGATGCTGGAAAGAAAAAGAGAAATACAGTGTCTAATACACATCAACCTTGCTGGTTTTGCTTGTCAAGCCCTAATCTAGATACTCATCTTGTAGTGAGTGTAGGGGACAATTTCTACTACGCAATAGCCAAGGGTCCATTAGTTGAGGAACATGTGTTGATAGTTTCTATTGAACATTTACCTTCTACTCTTTCCTTGCCTTCAGATGCAGATAGTGAATTACAGAGGCTTATGCATACTCTTAAAAGATATTTAAGGAAGCATGGAAATGCAATGATTGTATTTGAAAGGTTGTTGAAGCTAAGGACCACTAATCATGCTCATTTACAGGTTGTTCCCATACCCTTGTCCAAAGCATCAGTTGTGCGAAGTGAATTTTTAAAGGCGGGGAAGAAGTTAGGATTTGAGTTTGATGTGATTAGACCTGGAGAGAATGATATTGATGTCAGAATGTCATTGAAGAAAGTATTACATGGAGGAATGGACTATTTCTTTGTGGAGCTCCCAGAGGGAACTGTATTAGCACATTCCCTTACACCTGAAGAAAAGATGCCTATACAATTTGGACGTGAGGTACTAGCCAACCAATTAGGAAAAACAGGCCAAAGTGATTGGAGAGACTGTAAATACAATAAAGAAGATCAACATGATTAATTAATTTCAAATATCCTCGAGGAAACAAAAAGCAGGAAAATAGGGGTAGTTTCCTATTTCTCAGCAGCAGTGAAGAGATAAGATAGTAAGGGCCAGCAACGAGCTTTAAACATCCATCAAGGCTAAAGCTGAAGGAAACCACTTGTCAAAGAATGAATCTTGATTGTAATAAATGCTATGTTCAGCATGATGTAGAATTAGAATCCTATTTGATTTAGATCTCTAGAAAGTCCAGTTAGCAGTTTGTTACATTCAATAGGTAGTTAGAATTTGAATAGGTGTCATTAGAAGTAGATTTTGAGTTCCCCTCATACTTGAGGAGGAATATCAATCAGGTAGAAGAGCTCTATAAATAGGAGAAAGAGAAATGTACAAGAGGGGTTGGAAATTTATAAAAAAGCTCTGATATTTGGCTTATGTAAAGACTATGTTTTAGTAATACAAGTTTGGCTTTGCTTCTCAAGACTCATGAGGGATTTGATGTTCAGAATGTGTTGTATTGTTCTTTTCCTAATATTTGCAGTGGTATGAATGTGTAATCACTTAGAATTCACTTAAGGTGCTCTAACTTCCTGTATACATTCATAGACTGTGTGGTCCTATATGTTTTTAGTATGTTCTGAATGTGTTGAATGCTGAATGCCATGACTTCTATGTAAGGTTGAAACCATTGTCATGCTGAAATGATGTTGACTCCATAAGCCCAATGGATAGATTTTAATTGCGTTTCCAACATTCATATTTTATATTAGTTTCACAAGAGTTAGCCATCTTAATCACAATTGAAAAAATCATTAACCCTTTTGAGAGAGCCCTCTCGGGTTGAGGAGGCTAAGCCTCAGCTTAAAGTAGGTTTGAAATAGTTAATTGAGGTCTTCCTGGTCTGCAGCCTTCCAGGCCTGATTTTGAGATAACACCTAGGTTCAATTGCAGGTCGTCTCCAAGCTTGGGGTCGCAAGAGCCATAGCCTTCTCGATCCGTTGTAGCACCTCCATCCTCCACATGAAAAAACTCTAACAATGCTCTCTTGCCTATTGCGCTTGCCTTTACACCTTACCTCACATCCTGTCCTACTACATTTCCCACCACCCTTGCATGCACCCATGCCAAGGATCGCCGCACCCATCGCCTTGAGCATGTGGAGGCGGTAATACTAGTCTCAGAGGTACCTATCATTAATATGACCAGGTTGTCCCAACTGCCGACCCGCATCCTGACCGAGGTAATTTTATAGTATAAAATTTGGGCAAACACCTTTTATAAGAAAAAAATGGAAATTAGCAAATATTGTTTTTGTAAAAATCATGGAAAATTTGAAATCATGGATAATTTGCCCACTTGCGAATATTAGCCCCTAAAATTTTCTTTGCAAGAAAATATCCCGACAAACCTAGAATGCAACGTTGATAAACTTGGTACCACTCTCTAGTAACCTTGTTTTTATGGGGCCACATGTCTATGAATACAAAAGGCATTGAGATAGCCACTAGAGCCTTTTCCCTGGATACTCAATGTGATGAGTTGCAAAAAAAGAATAGATGGCAACAACTCCTATGCCTAAAAAAAATTTAATGGCATCAATGACAAGCTCACCATATTGGATCTGGTGTTAGACCAACCATATAAACTCATGGTGACGCACAATCATACCAAGTGTTACCAAGGACGACACTAGACATCCCAATCGGAAGGTGTTGAATTATATAATCACATGGTGCCTCACTCTACCCCACTTATTTGTGACCCTGCGACTCAAATGTGGCACAAACTTCCTAAAGTGGATCTTAAAAAATTTCATGACTTCAACCCAATAGGATGGGTCACTCAGATGGAACATTTTTTCCTTGCATGGCATCACAAGTGACTTAATAAAACTTTGTGTGTGTCTTATACTTACATCATGAGCACTATAAAAAGTGGAAATGTTATAAGAACTCCCACTGAGGTTATATTGAGTAAACAGAATTTGGCTCAAAGTGCTATGAATGCGCTGAAATAAACACTCATTATGTGACCTGACTCACGAATTTGAAACAATCTAGTAGAGTCAAAGAGTTCATTTTCACTTTTGGGAAACTCACCATCTACACTAAAGGCACAGATACATTTTATAGGTAATTTTTCAGCAATGGTCTAAAACAAGAGCTATGTGCACAAGTCTTAGTGCTTGATCCCACTACTTGGTTGGAAGCCTCTTAAATATCTTGAGAAGTCCAAAAATTGGTGATTGCTCAAATTAAAAAGAGACCATTTATTCATTATCCTCATCTCTATTTTTTCCCCGACCAATCCCTCTTTATCCTCTACACTCATCAAGATCTACATGTTAATACATGGTGAAATTGAAAAATGCCAACTTAAAGTTTTATGCGACAATTGTCATGAGAAATATTTTCCAGAGAATAAACGTAAGGAGAAAAAACCATTTATGGCCATTTTGAAGGATATTTTAGATGATGAAGCTAAATTTATACCTTGGGAACCATATATCTCCCTGGATGCCTTGACTAGTATTTCAACATATCAAACCCTCAAATTGATTAGTTGCCTCACAAAGTCATTATCTTAGTTGATAGTGACAACACCCATAACTTCATTCACCAATTTAAGGATGGTAGGTGTAAGAGGGGCTATTGTGGCCATGGAGGAATAGTAGAATTTTCATCTATTTGGAATCTTGGAATTACTTCTAATAACACAATAGAATCCTATGTTTTATTTCAATGCTTGAGCTTACCTTTTGAATCTACCTTTCAATCATTAATAGCAGTGGATGATTCAAATATTTCCATTGACAAAATGGTATCAAAGGCAACAACTCTTGATAATATCCTAACTTCAATGTGTTAGAATTCCACACAACCTAGATATGGTATATGCTTCAGATAGATAACATAAACACATTGAAAATGCATACTTCAAACTTTTACACCACGTAATATACCAAATTTATGTATATTACACAAGAATTATGCCCAAAACTTGTTTCTTATCAATCCATTAATAAGAAAACTCACATGGCTCCTGTACCAGGGATAGTTTCCCTTTACATGCCAATACAATGCCAAAATATCAAGTCAATCTTTTGACCAAAAAACCCGGGGCTAAGTCTTTGTCCTCTAATCATTTCCTACCCAAACAAATACACATATAACACTCTAAATACATAGTTGTAGAAAACTAGGGAATTACTAGCCCATTTTAATTTACTCAAACTCTAATCTACATACCATGGCCTACTCCTTTACCCCTAAATCCTCTTAATGTAGCACTATCAACTCTCTGCCATCCCTTCAGCTCACTCAAACTTCTTTTATGGTCACCGACCTATCCATCATAGCTACGAATCACCTTCATGCTACCCTTTATACCCTTGGCCAACTGTTGTGGCCTTCACATGCCCTCAACCTACTTCCTTAGGCCTTACGGTGTGCTCTTAAAACTTTGTTCAGCCTCAACTTACTTAACCATGCCTCCCTTTGCCTTAACAAGCCTGCAACTTTTTTTACCAAACTTTGACCCCTTCTTCTAGTTGTGGTCAACTCTCCTTGGTTGCATCATTCACTTTCCTAATCCATAGCATGCTTCTTGGTCCTCTAGTTATCCTTTGTATTCCCCTTATTATGCATGCAGCTATGTCAATCTTGCAGCTCCTTTTATTGCCTTTTTCACCACACACAATAAGAATGCTCCTTTATGCTTCTTTTCACAAGCCTCTCCATTGTCTACTTCATATATACTTGTCCTTAAGTCTCATAGGGAGCCCTCGTGTCCTTCAAGAAACCTCCAACACAACATTAACGTTAAATTAGAATTTCCTTGGGTTCAAAGCCTACACACTTTGGGTAAAAAACCCTAAATTTTGGGCGCATATCCCACACACTCAACTTTGTAGGTGTTTCTCTCTCACAAGCATAGCACCAAGGGCATGTGAGGGTACCTCCCGATGTTACCCAATTTCAACAAAATGTTACAATGTGAAAAAAAAAAGGTGACCCAAACTGTTAGTATCAAATTCTTTCAAGTTCTTCAGGATAATAGTCAAATTGTAGATGGATTTACTAATCAAGCCATCATTTTAACATCAAGGGTCATTATCATCAATGATAATTTTCATGACCTACCCATTCCATCAACATTTAAGCATGAGGACTAAGCCATGTAGTAGGTTATTAAAGCATCACATGGAAACTCAATCTTATAGTAAGGGGAGTTATGATAAAAGACATGAGCCTCCTTGTCACACACCCAAACTCATGACTCCACATGGTTTTTGAACTTCAACAAGGCCTTTTTCTCTTGTCACAATGGGATGATTGCTTATTTTTATGTAATGCAACAGTGGAAGCTCCGCTTTCCAGTGAGCATTGAATTTTGGTGAGGTGTTTTTTCTCTTTTGGGGTAGTTTTTTAATCACATTAGAGTTTGTAAGCACTAATGAACCCCATCACCTGTCATCTTCTAGACAAGGGGACTATTTACTTGTTGGGTTATGTTCTATTTATGGAAGCCTCATTGTTGTTTCTATTTCATATTTTAGGTTTTTCTCCCTTCCTATCTCAATTTGATGAGAATTTGGATATAGTGTTATTTTAAGAAAGCAACAATGTCCTTTTAGTGGAGGGAAATAGAACTCTTTAGGTTTTTTATTGCTAAAAGGTGTTGAGTTCAGAGTTCTTTTAGACTATGGGGATTTTGATGGTTTCTCTCTTCTTACTGAAGTAATAGTTTTACTCTCTCAATACTCTATGAGCTCCATTTGGTTGGGCATATTAGAGCCCTATTTGATTCCTCCTTTGTCATGTAGGAGTCTGTGAGGTATTTATGAATAGAGTATTTATAAGTGATTAGAAGATTTTTCTACCATTGACGCATTATAGATTACTGAGAATTGAAGGAGATGAGGAGGGTGTTAAGAACACAATAAGAGTACATTCAAGCTAACAAAACAACAATATTTACAACCACGAAAAAATACATGAAAATGAACAACATGTAGTAATTTGAATGTCAATGATCATGGGTACATTTGTCCAATTCAAGTTTTAAATGGTAGTCTTGGAGGCCAAATGTAATATTCTTCAAAACAATGTTATCTATATGATAAAGGGAGATCAATTTGGGGCCTCAAATCAGGTACCATCAATAAATTCAAACTATGGAGAACCAAAGGAATAATACAACATTCAATGCATAATTGATGACATAGAATTTGCAAAATTAGACTCTAACTAGTTGACATAACAATGGAAAAAGCAATCAATCAACATGTTTTTTGTTAAAATTTTATGTTTTATAAAGTTCTTAATATTTTCAATTTATTTTTTAGAATCTACACTACTTGTAAGTGTTGGGGATTTTTTCCATTGGATATAAGTAGGCTTAGTTGCAGTCTTTTTTTATTAATATAAAATCTCTTGGTTAGGACTTAAAAAAAATTAATTCACCAACATGTAGCTCAAGAAACAAACCACTACATCCATGATGTGAACAACTTCCAGATCATTATTGCTAACAGTGGTTCCATGAAATGTGGTGGTTTTTGTGGGAATGTGTGGCTTCAAATGAGTGATTATTCCTTGAAAACCTAGATGTTTGCAATTGAAATGGGTGGTTATGACAGTGACTTGGAGTGTTGTATGGTTACAAACATTGGGCCCCATCACCATGGATTTCCACGAATATGCATGAGTTTCTAGCACAATGAGCATCTCTACACTTTCAAAGGAATCAAAGTTAGTATTCTAGATATCATCAACTCCCACTATAAAACTTCTTAAAAAAAATCAATTCAAGCAATGTTCCATAATTCCATGTTTTCCAAGCCTTTGAGACACCTTATCGACCCATCCAGCTTGATATGCAATGAGTCTTAGCCAAACACCAATTTTTCTTTGAAACTTCCCATGGCCTACTTTCCTCCTAAGGTGAGCGTCACCATTCTATATCACTTATACCATGAAGCTTCCCACACAATCTATGCCCAACTATTTTCCCAAAAAGAAGAAATCAAAACTATAGTTAAGGAGTTTCTAGTCGTTGGTGGCATCCCTAGTACTAGTCCTTATTCATCACCAGTTTTCATGGTCCTCGAGAAATAAGGAACTTGGCACATGTGTCCTGACATTTGAGTTATCGACAAAATTACAATCAAGGAGACAACCTTCATTCTTGTCATTGAGTGAGCTCAAAACTTACCACCAAATTTGCATGAAGGAGGCAAATATTTTGATAGTTCTTCCACACTCGTGAATGCCATTTTAAGTTCTTAGTAATGTCCTTCAGCGTTTGCAATGCACCTTCCACCTTTTGTAGTCTCATTGACAACATCTCTTGACCCTTTCTCTATCTGTTTGTACTTGTATTTTTAATGAAATTTTGACCTATAGTAAAAATTGGCGTGCCCAAGTCACCCATGTGGATCAAGTTTTACAAGTGCTTATATATTAACTCTTTCTTAAGAGGTCCAAAAGTGTTTTTGGTGTCTTTTAGATGGAATGGTTGGACGACACTATTAGTCATGATGGTGTATGTGTGGATCCAAAGAAAATTGAATCAATGAAGATTTGGCCCCATCCCAAAATTCTTAAAAAAGTAGGAGGTCTTCTTGGCCACATTAGTCACCACATAAATCTTAACAATAACTATGGTAATATTGTAGCTCCCATCACAACCTTGTTTAAAAAAATGCTTTTAGTTGGATTGAATACACAAAATAGGCCTTACAAGATTTGAAGAATGTTATGTATACAACCTTAGTAGTCACTCTACTATACTTTGATAAGACCTTTGTCTTGGAATGCGACACCTCTACTAAAGACATCAAAGTGGTACTCATGTAAGAGGGACGACCATTGGAATTTTCCAACAAACAATTCTATGTGAGGCACATGGAAACGTCACCTTATGAGAAATCAATAATGGCTATATTTCATACTATGGATATATGGAATCCCTACCTACTCAGGTAATGTTTCCAAATTAAAACGTATCATTGAAACTTGAAATACTTTCTAGAGCAAAGGATTTCATCCCTTAAGAAATACAAATGGGTCACCAAAATGTTGGGATATGATTATTACATCATTTATAAGAAGGTAATGAGAATGTGGTAGTAGATGCTCTCTTTTGTATGAAGAGTAAGGCCCCTCTTTTCACTCTCCCTCATTGTTGCAAACTAGTTGAATGACACCCACAAAGAATGGTTACCAAATCCCAAGATTTCTCACTTGAACTACCAACTTCAAATGGAACAACTTTGATATAAAGGTATTTTGTTTTTGAAAAATTATTTTGCATTTACATCCATGGTTTTATCAAAACTCCATGCCTCTCCAATGATCGATCATTCAAGCTTTCAAAAACGTTTGAAGGTATCACACAACAATAAAAAAAAATAGGAAGATACAAGAAGGACATTTGCAATTTTGTGGTGGAATGTGACCTTTTCCAGTGACACAAGGGAGAAATAATGAAACCTCTAAGTGAACTACAATATTTAACCATTTCTATAACCATATGGGGGTTGCTTGAATATGGAAATTAATTTTTCGCTACGGTCGTGGTTGATTTCCTTTTCAAATATTATCATTTTGTGCTCTCCAACACCCCTTTGAAGCCTCCATGGTCACTCGAGTATCCATGGATAATATCTTTAATGGTATGCCACAATCTACAGGGATAAACCATGGCCCCACTTTAACTAGAAATTTCTAGCAAGAATTGTTGCAACTCCGGGAAACTTAATTGAATCTTAGAATCCCATATCACCCTTATATTGATCGTTGGACTAAAGTTGTTAATAAGTGCTTGGAAACAAACCTTAAGGTGATTTACTTCATAACACCAATTCATGTAGGATCCTTTTATGGTTTTCTATTGCAACATGCCCTCCTCGATGTTGTCCAACTTTCCCAAAGTCACTAAGTTGTAGGAGGTCAATATAAACCTCATAGCTCAAGTCAACGTTATCCACACTCTCTAGGATAGTATATTAATGGCTTAGAATTAGATGAATCAAAAATCCAATCAACATCGTTTCAAGTACCATTTTATAGAAGAGAAACATGTGTTCTTTCATTTGCAACCTTATAATCATATCTCCCTAGAATAAAACCATCACGAGAAGCTTGTTCCTTAGTTTTATGGCCCCCATAAGTTCCTCAAATGTATTGGGCCAACGAATTATAAATTGGAACCTCTTAGCCACTCTAAAATTCATCCAATATTTCATGCCTCTTGATTAAAGAAAGTGATCAAAAATAATTATGATATTAAAACTAGCCTTCCATAACTAGATGAAGAAACAAGCCTTCCATAACTAGATGAAGAAGGTTTCATTTGGTTATAGGTCAAGGCCATCCCCAACAAAAGAAATTTTTGTCTCCACCAACACACTATCCATGACGTCGTGACACAGTGGAAGGATACATTGTCTAAGGATGCCACATGGGAACCAATATAGATCCTTTGAAAATTCCCTCGTCTCTATAACCACCCCTCCCACATTTACCCAAATCCACAAGCTCATTAGGTAAACATGAGGTAAGTGTTATTGTGCGAGCCCTTGATTTCCAAGATTCACTTATGGAAAATGGGGGTCATTTGTCCATAATCGACTGTAAACACCCAGTGACACATGATCACATTATTATCAGCCTAATTTGACCCAACACTATTTATTTCCAGTTTCGTTTCCTTAAATTTAACACAAATTTCTATTTTTGGCAGTTTCTCTGGTTCTAAACTTCTAAGGTTGTCTTGAGGGCCTGAACGACATTTTCAAGTAAAACAGAGAGACTGGAAAAGTACCCAATTTTGCTTCACATATTTTCCAATTGGCCTCATCACGGGGATCTTTGAAACACGTTATTATGATAATCAAACAAAGATTGTATGCCAAAGTTTCAACTACGGGAAGTTAGAGGTTGAAATTACTCATTTATACAAACACTTTGTCTACATAGTACATGTAGGTTATAAATACATATAAGTTAAATAATTTAATAAACTCACCAGAGAATCATCAAGAATGCTCTATTCCCTCTACACATAGCTAAAAATAAACTTATTAGTCCATGCATCCATCAACCAATTAATAACTAATTAATTCATGACAAGAGTTATAGGAGATACACAACATATGAACAACATATAACCAAAAAATAACCAGCATATAAACCATGGAAAAATCCATAAAATTGCCAACACAATCGCTACAAATATATATGAATCACAATAGAAGAATAGCTCTTAGTAACATATGACAATACCAACCAAGTTAGGGATTTCCACATACCACCCGACCATAGATTGGGTTGAACCAAATCTCTCCTTTAGCCAATCACCCTCGTTCCATATTCCAAGCATGAATGTGGGATCTCATGGAATAAATCAAAACAAAACCAAACCAGGGCTTCTAGAGGCCACACCACCTCAAACCTCAACCAGTGATTCCACTTCACGGTCAGACATCACTAACACCAACCAAATCGGTCTCTACCCAAGTTGTTTAGGTCTCCAGGAACTAATAATTCAACCCACAGCCTTCCAGGGCTCCAAACCATTTGTCCAACCCTACTCCAAGGACTAGTGACTCAACCCACCAAGGGCTCCACATCATTTGTCCCAACCTAGGCTCCAGGACTGGTAACTCAACCCAAGTTGTTCCAGGGCTTCTAGAGCATTTGTTCTAACCCACAACCATAAGGAATTATGAGCACCAACTAGAAAACAATCAAGTGGAAAAACCCGCAACACCATGGCTATCCAGGAAATGGAAAGGCAAAGATAAAACCATTGTCAATCCACTCAATCCTCCATGCCAATGACAACACATAACCATATAATCACATGCATACACCATGCATCCATAAATCAAAAGGAAAACACACATGCAACATGTTAAATGCAAAGCAATCTAGTTTTAGTCGTTGATCCACCTATTCCCTTATGCTTTCCTGCTTTCTTTTGCCTTCTTTCGCCAAATCCAATGTATGCCAAAGTGCTCCAAGATTTCTCTAACCGTATGTTGTGCCTTGCAAAACAACCCCCCATTTCACCAAATATCTTTTTCAAAAAACATTAGAATATGGAATGGGTCCCTCTTTGAAAATAAACTTGATATCAAAGCTTTATTTCATTTAAAGAAACAACATAAGGCGGAAATAAAGTGTTGGCGATAAATTTATTTTGAAGATCGTACATCGCAAAGGTAAACAACCAATGCATCAAATAACATATACCCTTTCCCCGATGCGATAAAGCCATCGGCGATATCGCAATCGGCAATCGGCGAAACCCTTATGTGTCCTTAATGCACCACATGGTAAATCCCCAATGCGATAAAGCCATCGGCGATATCGCAATCGGCAATCGGCGAAACCCTTATGTGTCCTTAATGCACCACATGGTAAATCCCCGATGCGATAAAGCCATCGGCGATATCGCAATCGGCTCCACTCCTTTTTAAAACACATATGCGCTGTGTTTCCCGCCGACGCGATATCGCAATCGGCAATCGGCAATCCTCTTGTACCATTCTTAACGCTCATATTGTTTTCGCCGATGCGATATCGCAATCGGCGATAAGCGATATCCAAACCCATTGTTAAAGCCATTCGTGCCCCTCTTTCCTTGCGATTGCAGTAAAGCACAATTTTCAATGAAAAGCCAGTTAGGTGATTGGAAGGCCAATTTATTGGTAATTAAGGCATAATCACTCATACTCGGCCGCCCATACGTCCTCTACTCGCTTTAAGAGATTTACGAATCAAATTCGGAGTAATGGGCATTCATAAAGGTGGCAGACCATATACGGTTACATAATGAATCCCTGCCCTAAGATTTGCCTAAAGATTGTCTCCGCGCCGTTCAACAAAAGCCAAATATATCAACGTCAATCGTTTACATTCGAATATCATCTCTGAGTCTCTCTATTATCTCTGTGTTACGCCAGATCTTATTCTCTGTTGCAGGATAAATTTCTACTAGAGAACTCAAAACATGATGGGGAAAAAGTCCAAGAAGGCCGCCAATGTTCCAAACGCACCAGCCACAGGACAATCAATGCCAAGTAGTAAGAAAGGTTTAATATCTGACACTACATGCGCAGGCCTAGCAAAGACCACTTGGCAAGGGACTTACGACTTAATAGAAGTCGAAAAACCAGCACAAGCAGAGGATGAAGCTACTGCGGATTCATCTGATAAGTCAGAAAATAGTATTAAAGATTTGGCAGACTCGTTCCTCCACAGAATTGCAGCTAGAGAACAAATGCTCCCCTATACTGACGTGGTGAAATGGGCAATTGAAAAGATCCCCTTCACTGATAGAACTTTCGTCACAAAGGATGGGAGAGTTTTTGGGTCATTCAAGCCTGAAGATCTGAGACAAATGTACCATTTGCCGGCGCCAGAAAAAGTATATAATAGCGCCTTTCTAAAAAAATTTGCAAGTGAACACGCGATCGAATCTGAGCCTATCAAAGAGTGGAGGCAGAACCCAGCTAAACACAAACATGAATCCTCCGGTAAGTACTCAGTCGACTCTCTGTGTTCTCCTTACTGTTATGCCGGCATAATGATGTGTAGATTGTGGGGTTTACATGATTCCGCCGTTTTCACCATTGAAATGGTTCCTCTCATGGAAGCGGCAGTAAACAGTGTTATTATGGATTGGGCCACTATTCTATCAGATAAGCTGGCAACAACTGTTATCAATTTTAGGAACGATTCTAGAGTCAATGAAAGAATAATTCCTCCTTTTTACTACAGTGCATATATCTTGGACACTTTGTGTTTTAATTCTGAATTCCCTATTCTTGGCTGGAGGTGGACTGTGCAGGATCCCTCGCCCATTCACATTTATCATCGTAAAATGTGGAAACCCTCTTATAAAAACCACATGTACCAGATTTGCAATGGTTTCATGGTGCCTGTATATTATGCAATTTTTGACAAACCTATCCCCAAAATTTCCTACCTTGCTTCTTTTGATTTGCCTGCGGTAGGTAGTTGGTTCGGAGAAGAACATTTCACTTATATTAGGGTTTTCGGAAGTCAAGCAAACCCTCATGTCCTTCCTTTATATGTCCCCGATAAACTGTTAGCAAGGGAGATTGCTTACCAAATAACAGCAGAAAGCACCACTCAGATCCTTAAAAAGGAGAAGAAAAGGGGTTGGCCTACTTTCCCCTTTAGATGCGGGGTTTTCACACTGAATGATCTAAAGCATGCAGAAAAGAAGCATAAGGAGAAGGAAAAAGAACAGGCAGAGAGGAAACTGGCAGAGAAAAAAGAAGAAGAACATGAACAGAGAGAAAAAGAAAAGCAAGAACAACTGCTTAAAGAATCCGAGTCTAAACAAAGCGCCACCGATATCAATAAAAGTGTTGTCACAAATCCTCAATTGCAAAAGGAATGGCAACATTTCACCACCATCATCGGTGGAAATAAAGACTCGCAGGGCACGGATACTCCCAAAAGCAGCACTGAACAGGGTAAAACCTTATCTCAGGGTTTAAGCATAACCAGCGCTACACCAAAGTCAAAAGAGGTGGAGATTATTCCGGAAAGTCCTAGTGAACAAATTATGCTACAGGTGGACGATATTCCCCCTCTGAGTGTCTTCTACAGCCCAAAATATAAAGCCGTAGTAAAACGATCGAGAAAGAGACAAAGGCCTGATCAACCTTCTATCTTTCCCGAGTCAACCATTATGGGCAATGTAGTATGGAAGCAGAAACAAGACCCCTCCGATGATCTAACCAATCTCTCACAGTATGCTGGAGCCTATTCAGCTGCTACTATAGACAAAGCATCCGAGGTAAGTCTTCTGCTCAAAACTAGAGAGCAAGAAATTTCCGCTTTACAAGAAGAGTTGGCAGCAATGAAACAAAAGGTGACACAAACTGAGGCACAGTTAGAGAAACAACAACAAATGAATGAACAGTTGACTAAACAATGGGAAGAGGAAAAACAGAGCATTAATCAGTCGGCAGTCCATAGACAAAATGAGTTGCAAAAGGCTCTAGAACAATTAAAGGAAGCAAATGAGCAATTATTGAAAAATAAGGATGAACATATTGCCCAGATTACAGCACAACTGGATAACTTCAGAGGAAATTCACAGGTAATAGAATTCAGAAAAGAAGCGACAATAGTTAACAATGTGCTTAAATCGCAAGTCAAGATATTGGCTCAAAACCTTGCTCAAGCAGAGCCACTTTGTGAATTAGCCACAATTGTCAGCGATCGAGTAGAAAAGGCAAGAGATGATTTGAATCAAGCCGATGAAATTATCACAGCGCACCTTGAATGGCAAGATTCAAAGGAAGGAAAAAGTTCTAATTTGCCGAAAATACTTGAAGTTCATAAAAACATACTATTCACAGAATGGCATACACAGGTAATGAAAGCAGAAAGGGCAGCTTCAAGGAGCACATTGACTTCTAACAATCTGATTGATCTGATTAATGATACGCTTTACCTATCAAACATTGTTACCCAGTGTACACCTGGAAAGATAATTACAGCTCATACATTAGAACAATTATCTTACCCAGAGTTAGAGAAAACAGGAAAGCTAATCGCTGGGGTTAACAGCCTAAATATAGAAACATATTGGCACTTCCTCATTAAACCTTATGAACAACGAGCCGCCATTAAATGTTTAACCGATGTTGTTCAGTATATGATCCCTGAAATCCAAGATGCCACATTTGCCGCCCAGCTCAGCTCGCGAACAAACAAACCGCCAGAGATTCAGCCGATGCTCGACATTCATCACCTAAGATCTAAAGATAAGCAGCCGACAGAATGAGTCACCATCCAGCTCCTTAATCTGCCAGAGAAAATAGCAACGAAGAAGTAATTGATATCAGAATAATTAGCATTTTTGTTTCATAGATATTTTAGATTAGTTTAGTATTTATAGACCCTTTCATGCATTTAGAAAGGGTCGTAAAATTTTGTATAAGACTTAACAGACTGAAGTTTGCACTATTGTGCTTCAGCCTCTATTCTTTTATGAAACTCGACCAGCTGCTTTTGTTTAAATGAAGAAAGTTTCTTAATTCAATTGTGCACTACTGTCGTCGATTTGAGGAATATTGATGCATCTAAGTGAAAGCCATATGTAGCGATTTATATCGGGAGTGATTTGCTATTCAACTGGTATTTTTATCTTTTGTTTAGATTCATTCTGAATATATTATCTCGCTGTATATTTATTCTTGCTACTGTTAATTGTATGCATGCATAGTGACAGGAAATCTTACTCATGCTACTATTGGATGTTTAAATAATATGCCTTACTATTCATCATGTATGCGTTAATAGTATGAATGTTTAAAGTTTTAGTAGCATTATTTTGATCGCCGTGCTTAACTACTTAGGTGCAGCCATTTGAAATGATTTAATATCTATGTCCATATAAATGCAGTCATCTATATAATTGTATTGTTTGGATATAGAACATCAAAAGCTACGCTTTAGATGTTCCAATAGATTCCCGGGATAGTTTTATTGCATTTCTGTCAATAGTTTTAGATATTCATTCATCATTTACCGTTATCAGCAAAAGTGTTCATTCATCCCATTCATCTATTGCTGGGAAACTGGTCCCATTATCCCCAGTCGGAGCCACTACACCAAACGGAAAAGGAGCTGCACTAAGGTCCGGACCGGGTGGTTTCCCCCAATGTTGGTGCAACGATTTTCGAGGCATCAACATTTTTGGCGCTAGAAGGAGGGCTTTAACTATGAATGGCAAGTAAACCAAACATCGCAAGCCATTCCAAGAGTAATTCTCCCTCCGAATCTCCTATTCATTCTCGATCGCGT
>APFE030875532.1:200229-225051 GCA_000404065.3 Pinus taeda
ATACTGACGTGGTGAAATGGGCAATTGAAAAGATCCCCTTCATTGATAGAACTTTCGTCACAAAGGATGGGAGAGTTTTTGGGTCATTCAAGCCTGAAGATCTGAGACAAATGTACCATTTGCCGGCGCCAGAAAAAGTATATAATAGCGCCTTTCTAAAAAAAATTTGCAAGTGAACACGCGATCGAATCTGAGCCTATCAAAGAGTGGAGGCAGAACCCAGCTAAACACAAACATGAATCCTCCGGTAAGTACTCAGTCGACTCTCTGTGTTCTCCTTACTGTTATGCCGGCATAATGATGTGTAGATTGTGGGGTTTACATGATTCCGCCGTTTTCACCATTGAAATGGTTCCTCTCATGGAAGCGGCAGTAAACAGTGTTATTATGGATTGGGCCACTATTCTATCAGATAAGCTGGCAACAGCTGTTATCAATTTTAGGAACGATTCTAGAGTCAGTGAAAGAATAATTCCTCCTTTTTACTAAAGTGCATATATCTTGGACACTTTGTGTTTTAATTCTGAATTTCCTATTCTTGGCTGGAGGTGGACTGTGCAGGATCCCTCGCCCATTCACATTTATCATCGTAAAATGTGGAAACCCTCTTATAAAAACCACATGTACTAGATTTGCAATGGTTTCATGGTGCCTGTATATTATGCAATTTTTGACAAACCTATCCCCAAAATTTCCTACCTTGCTTCTTTTGATTTGCCTGCGGTAGGTAGTTGGTTCGGAGAAGAACATTTCACTTATATTAGGGTTTTCGGAAGTCAAGCAAACCCTCATGTCCTTCCTTTATATGTCCCCGATAAACTGTTAGCAAGGGAGATTGCTTACCAAATAACAGCAGAAAGCACCACTCAGATCCTTAAAAAGGAGAAGAAAAGGGGTTGGCCTACTTTCCCCTTTAGATGCGGGGTTTTCACACTGAATGATCTAAAGCATGCAGAAAAGAAGCATAAGGAGAAGGAAAAAGAACAGGCAGAGAGGAAACTGGCAGAGAAAAAAGAAGAAGAACATGAACAGAGAGAAAAAGAAAAGCAAGAACAACTGCTTAAAGAATCCGAGTCTAAACAAAGCGCCACCGATATCAATAAAAGTGTTGTCACAAATCCTCAATTGCAAAAGGAATGGCAACATTTCACCACCATCATCGGTGGAAATAAAGACTCGCAGGGCACGGATACTCCCAAAAGCAGCACTGAACAGGGTAAAACCTTATCTCAGGGTTTAAGCATAACCAGCGCTACACCAAAGTCAAAAGAGGTGGAGATTATTCCGGAAAGTCCTAGTGAACAAATTATGCTACAGGTGGACGATATTCCCCCTCTGAGTGTCTTCTACAGCCCAAAATATAAAGCCGTAGTAAAACGATCGAGAAAGAGACAAAGGCCTGATCAACCTTCTATCTTTCCCGAGTCAACCATTATGGGCAATGTAGTATGGAAGAAGAAACAAGACCCCTCCGATGATCTAACCAATCTCTCACAGTATGCTGGAGCCTATTCAGCTGCTACTATAGACAAAGCATCCGAGGTAAGTCTTCTGCTCAAAACTAGAGAGCAAGAAATTTCCGCTTTACAAGAAGAGTTGGCAGCAATGAAACAAAAGGTGACACAAACCGAGGCACAGTTAGAGAAACAACAACAAATGAATGAACAGTTGACTAAACAATGGGAAGAGGAAAAACAGAGCATTAATCAGTCGGCAGTCCATAGACAAAATGAGTTGCAAAAGGCTCTAGAACAATTAAAGGAAGCAAATGAGCAATTATTGAAAAATAAGGATGAACATATTGCCCAGATTACAGCACAACTGGATAACTTCAGAGGAAATTCACAGGTAATAGAATTCAGAAAAGAAGCGACAATAGTTAACAATGTGCTTATATCGCAAGTCAAGATATTGGCTCAATACCTTGCTCAAGCAGAGCCACTTTGTGAATTAGCCACAATTGTCAGCGATCGAGTAGAAAAGGCAAGAGATGATTTGAATCAAGCCGATGAAATTATCACAGCGCACCTTGAATGGCAAGATTCAAAGGAAGGAAAAAGTTCTAATTTGCCGAAAATACTTGAAGTTCATAAAAACATACTATTCACAGAATGGCATACACAGGTAATGAAAGCAGAAAGGGCAGCTTCAAGGAGCACATTGACTTCTAACAATCTGATTGATCTGGTTAATGATACGCTTTACCTATCAAACATTGTTACCCAGTGTACACCTGGAAAGTTAATTACAGCTCATACATTAGAACAATTATCTTACCCAGAGTTAGAGAAAACAGGAAAGCTAATTGCCGGGGTTAACAGCCTAAATATAGAAACATATTGGCACTTCCTCATTAAACCTTATGAACAACGAGCCGCCATTAAATGTTTAACCGATGCTGTTCAGTACATGATCCCTGAAATCCAAGATGCCACATTTGCCGCCCAGCTCAGCTCACGAACAAACAAACCGCTAGAGATTCAGCCGATGCTCGACATTCATCACCTAAAATCTAAAGATAAGCAGCCGACAGAATGAGTCACCATCCAGCTCCTTAATCTGCCAGAGAAAATAGCAACGAAGAAGTAATTGATATCAGAATAATTAGCATTTTTGTTTCATAGATATTTTAGATTAGTTTAGTATTTATAGACCCTTTCATGCATTTAGAAAGGGTCGTAAAATTTTGTATAAGACTTAACAGACTGAAGTTTGCACTATTGTGCTTCAGCCTCTATTCTTTTATGAAACTCGACCAGCTGCTTTTGTTTAAATGAAGAAAGTTTCTTAATTCAATTGTGCACTACTGTCGTCGATTTGAGGAATATTGATGCATCTAAGTGAAAGCCATATGTAGCGATTTATATCGGGAGTGACTTGCTATTCAACTGGTATTTTTATCTTTTGTTTAGATTCATTTTGAATATATTATCTCGCTGTATATTTATTCTTGCTACTATTAATTGTATGCATGCATAGTGACAGGAAATCTTACTCATGCTACTATTGGATGTTTAAATAATATGCCTTACTATTCATCATGTATGCGTTAATAGTATGAATGTTTAAAGTTTTAGTAGCATTATTTTGATCGCCGTGCTTAACTACTTAGGTGCAGCCATTTGAAATGATTTAATATCTATGTCCATATAAATGCAGTCATCTATATAATTGTATTGTTTGGATATAGAACATCAAAAGCTACGCTTTAGATGTTCCAATAGATTCCCGGGATAGTTTTATTGCATTTCTGTCAATAGTTTTAGATATTCATTCATCATTTACCGTTATCAGCAAAAGTGTTCATTCATCCCATTCATCTATTGCTGGGAAACTGGTCCCATTATCCCCAGTCGGAGCCACTACACCAAACGGAAAAGGAGCTGCACTAAGGTCCGGACCGGGTGGTTTCCCCCAATGTTGGTGCAACGATTTTCGAGGCATCAACACCGTACAAGAGTATGAGAGAATGAGAGAATAAAAGAGAGCTCCACCCAAAAACTATCAAAATCTAACCATAAAAATATCAATTGACAAAAAATTGTGAACTGATCCTTTGAAGCCTTTTTATCATTGAGGCCTCTATTTTCTTCATTTTCCCTCAACTTTCCTCACATGAAAATCTTTGACCCTTCATCTCCCTTTACTCCTATTTTCCTTTATTTCATAAATGAAATGTCAATTAATTCCCCTTTGCCTTTGCTAATTTCCATATCCATTAATTAATCACCAGTGATACCCATCACTATGTTTTTCCCAACATTCAGCTTGGAATGCACGTCCCATGACCTTGGTCTTATTTTTATTTACATACAAAAATCAACCAAGGGTTGCTACAAACCCCTCCCGCTTGAGAGAACATCATCCTTAGTGTTCAATGACACTTATAACCAGCAAAAAACATGCTTCTGATGGAGCTTTATAACACAACTTGATGCAGTATTTACACCATATCATACTATGAGACCATGGCCATCATATATGAACATCATACCACTTATTGGAGCTTTATGACATAGCTCGATGCCATATTTACAACATACATATGCATATACATATAACCAACACAACATCAAACACATATACTAGAATACATTTGCTCAACTGGCGAATAGAGAAGGATACATAGCCCACGTCTGATCAACCATCTCCCATGAAGCTTCATCGAGCCCAAAATACTTCCACTGCACTTTAACCTGCTTGATTTCTCTGTTCCGGAGCATGAGTTGTTTCCTCTATAATATGCATTATGGTTATAGATGGAATTCTCCCTCTAGTTTGACCTATAATACAAACCAATCAATCACATGAATAACATCCTTCACATACCTCTTAAGCATCGAAACATGGAAAATATCATGGACTTCCATTGTTAGCAGTAGTGCAAGTCTGTAGGCCACTTATCCAAACCTCTCAAGTATCTTGCAAGGCCTGCTATACCGAGGTTCCAACTTGGCATATGACCCAATCCTCAAGGAGCTCTTCTTGGGAGTGATGCACAAGTAGACATGCTCCCCAACTTGAAACTCCTTAAATACCCTGTGTTGATTAACATAACTCTTTTGCATGTCTTGTGCTACCTTCAAATTCCTATTGATTGCCAGCACTTCCTATTCCATCTCTATCAACATGTTTTTTCCAATCAATACCATGTTCACTGGATCGCTCCAACTGATAGGAGTATTACAACTCCACCATAAAGTGTCTCAAATGGATTCATCTTCAAAGATTCTTGATACCCATTATTGTACTCAAACTCCACCAGTGGAAGATAATCTTCCCACTTTCGTTGTTGATGCATGACATATACTCTTAACATGTCCTCAAGAATGTTGTTAACCCTCTCTGTCCACCCATTTGTTTGTGGATGATAAATTGTACTGAAAGCCAACTCTGTCCCCAAGCCTACAAACAACTCTTTCCTAAACATGGAAGTGAACTTGGCATCTCTGTCTCACACAATCTTCCTCGGAACACCATTTAATCTCACTATCTCCCTAATGAAGACATAGGCTACCTCACTAGCTGAATTCATAGTCTTTACTGGAATGAAGTGAGCTACCCTAGTTAACATGTCAAGCACAACCCTAATAGAATCAAGCTCTCTAGATGTCCTCAGAAAACCTATAATGAAGACCATGAAAATGACCTCCCATTTCCACTCTGGAATTAGAATCGACTGCAATAGACCACCTCGAGGCTTACACTTTGCTTTTACCTGTTGAAAATCCAAATACCTTGGGACAAACTCAGCCACCTCTTTCTTCAAGTTCGGTCAATGGTAGAATTTCTTCATAGCTATCAATGTCCTCTGATATCCCAGGTGACATGAATATGGATTAACATGAAATTCCATCATGATAAGCATGTTGAGCTCGTTGTTGTCTGACACATAGATCTTGCCCCTAAATCTGACCAAACCATTTTTCATGAGATGATAATCCACATCCTGATCACTTGTACCCTATCGTTGTAACATGTGCTTAAGATGTTGGTACCTGCCATCCTATTATCCTACCTCCAAGATCTGCTCCTGCAAGTCTATCCCATAAGAAATCATAGTTGCAATGTGATTTACCTGTACTCTTCTACTAAGAGCATTTGCAACTCTATTCTCTTTACCCTTAATGTACCTAATCTTGAAGTCAAACTCACCGAGCATGGCCAACCACCTAGCTCGCTTGACATTCAAATCAGGTTGGTTAAACAGGTACCTCAACCAACTATGATCGCTCATCAGAATGAACCTCTTGCCAAGAAGATAGTGTATCCACATATTTAATGCATGAATGATAGTTGCCAACTTAAGATCATGCATCATGTAGTTTTTCTCGTGCTCATTTTGTTTCCTTGACTCGTAGCATACCACATGTCCTTCCTACATTAGGAGTCCACCAAGTTCTCTCTTACAAGAATTTTTACATACCATAAATTCTTTGTCTGGATCTTCAATCTTTAGAACTGGAGCATTTGTAAGCAACTACTCAAAACTAGTTCCACATTCCTCTATACATTCAAATTTCTTCCCTTTTCAATGCAAAGATGCAATAGGATAGGCAATCTATCATATGTTCCTAATGAAACTCTTGTAAAAACTTGTTAGTCCCATGAATGATCTGACCTCATCCACATTTCTATGAGTTGCCCATTCCATGATAGCTTTGATATTTTACAGGTCTATTGTTCTACCTTCCTTGGAAACCACATGTCCCAAGAAATGAACTTCTATCTGAAAGAATATGCACTTACTAAGTTTTGCATACAATTGATGCTCTCTTAGTAATCTTAACATTGTTGCTAAATGTTCTGCATGATCTTCCTCATTCTTATAATATATCAATATATCATCAATGAATATTATTACAAACTTGTACAGATAAGGACACAATACACTATTCATCAAACACATGAAAGTAGCTAGAGTATTAGTTAAACCAAAAGGAACCACAACAAACTCATAATGCCCACACTTGGTCCAGAAACCAGTCTTGTAAATGTCCTCTTCTTTGAAGCGTACCTAATGATATCTTGATCTCAAATCATCTTCGAGAACATTGTTTCTCCCTTCAACTGATCAAACAATTCATCAATCCTCGGCAATGGGTACATGTTCTTAATTGTCACCTTGTTCAACTTCATGTAGTCAATGGACAACCTGAGAGTATAATCCTTCTTCTTTACAAACAATATCGGTGCACCCCAAGGCGACACACATGGCCTAATGTGTCCATTGTCAAGCATTTCCTTAAGCTACAACTTATATTCCACCAACTATGGAGTGCTCATCCTGTATGATGCCTTGGATATTGGTGTTTCTCCTAGAAACAACTCATTAGAAAAGTCCACTTCCTTATGAGGTGGTAACTTTGAAATCTATACCAGGAATACATCCTGAAACTAATGCAAAATTGGATACCTCTTCAAGACTTATGCCTCCTCAACATCCTTACCTTTATCACTAGAAACATGGATTGCAAACAACACACACCCTTTCCTACTAATGCATTTTTCCTGCATAGTTGTAACCATTCTCACTGTTGTAGAATTCTTGTTACCCTGCAAAATTCTCCTTTCTCCGTCATCATCCAAGCACTCAATAACCTTATCATAGCAATCCAATTTATTCTTGTGAATGTACAACCAATCCATACCCAAAAACATATTATATGATCCCATCAAAAGTACATTTAGATGCACTGATGTAGACATACCATTCAGCTCAAATGCATAAGATCTTACCCAATGATGAACTATTTTCTTATTACATGTATTCAACTACACCAACCAAGACTCTACATGCACTTCTCTATTCAAGAAACACGTATTCACTAGGTCAACACTAATATAACTATAGCTAAATCCAGGGTCAATCAAAATAGAAACAACCTGATCACAAAGTGTACCTTCCATCTTGATAATATATGTCTAATGATCAGCGTGCCTATTTTCCAATACTGCACAAATATGGGGCATACTCTATCCAACATCTCCAACTATCTACACCTATTGAGCATTGTAAATTTAAGGTATGCCACCCTTATGTTGTGGACAATCTCTCCTATGATGATCCTTGTCACAATTCCAACACTGCAAAGGCTTCCTGCCATCACCCTTACTCTGCTCCTCGCATTGAAATCCCTATCCTTTTTAAACTGCATTGAATTTCTTGTACGACATTTTATTCTCATTGTTACCTGCATCCTGAGCTCTTTCTCACTTCTTATCCCACTTTCCCTTATTTTTGTTATTACCTTTACAACCCTTATTGGGTTCCGACTTACGCCTAGACTTATTATGACAATGTTTCCAATGTTTGAGGCTCATCAAACTCAATTTGATCCTTAAATGTTAATGGAAACACTAATAAATCTTTGAACCTTTGTCTTCTCATCCTTAAGATATGGTACATACCTCAACAACTCCAAAAACTTAGTCGTACACTCTTCGCTTCTCATAGATCCCATCTTCAACTTTTAGAACTCCTTAGACTTACCATCATAGTATCTCTCTGACAAGTACTTCTTTTAGAAGAGTATTTTAAATTCATGCCAACTCATATCCTCTCTTTTGATGCCTATGACAAGCTTCACATCTTCCCACCAGATGTTTGTCTTCCCTTTGAGACTAAAAATGGCTACCCTAGCTTCATATTCTTTATATTCATGCAGCTCAATAAACTTGTTCATCCCAAGCAGACATGCTTCTACATCTTTCAGTTTCTTCCCCTCTCCATTAAAGGTATGAGGTTTGGCTTTCTTCAACTCATTTGGTAAGTATTGCTTCTTACTCCTCCTTTAACGATGATGGTGATAATGACCATGATACCTGTCTGAACAAGAGCTAGAATAGAATCCATAACCACCACATCTCCTGTCAGGTTTATCCATCCATCTACCACCTTTTTCCGTATCATCCATGTCCGACCTATTCCTTCCATGAGGCCTGCTACCATATGCCCCATTTGTCATTTCCTACCATAACTGATCGGTGGTTGTCCTTGTCTATGTAAATCTGATAAACCAATGTGTTGACCTCTACTTATTTTTATTGAGCTCTAACAAGTATTTCATGTGACTAAATCATTTTTTCATTATTCGCCTTACAACTTCTTATTTCTACCTTTAAACTTCTAAAGGTATCTACTATATCAGGAGAGTACTCATCTCTATGTTGCTCATCTTATTTATAAGGAGTGTCATGTGAATTGTAATCCACCATCTTGCTTATCATCTTCTTGCAAACATACCATGTCAGATAAACCAAATATAAACATAATCAATATACCTCAGTGAAGTTCAGGCGAGGTTATCTCGTCTGCACAGTCAATCCGAATTATATATATATATATATTATATATATATATATATATATATATATATATAATCAATCTCAACATACTAACATCCAACATCATCAACCTTTGCATGACAACACAAAACCACAACAATAACCGTCACAATGCATGCATAACAAACACATAGAAAACAAACATGCATGCATGACAAACACATTATGCCCATCTAGTCCAAGTGTTTGAACCTAGAAGCCTAATACCACCCTGTAACCACCCCTCCCACATTTACCCAATTCCACAAGCTCGTCAGCTAAACATGTGAGAGTTATCGTGCAAGACCCGATTTCCATGATGCACTTATGGAAATGGGGGCCACATGTCCAAAACTCACTGCAAACACTCAGGGACACATGATCGCACTATTATTAGCCTTATTTGACCCAACATTATTTCCTTTTAGTTTCATTTCCTTAAATTTAACACAACTCTCTATTTTTGACAGTTTCTTGGGTTCTAAACTTCTGAGGTCGTTTTGAGGGCCTAAATGACATTTTCAAGAAAAATGAAGAGACTAAAAATTAGGCAAAAGATGTGACTCACATTTTTTTAGAGTCCTCATGGAAAACTTTGAAACAATGTATTGTGGTAGTCAAACGGAAATTGCATGCCAAAGTTTCGACCTTGGGCAGTTAGAGGTCCCAATTACTCATTTATACAAACACTTTGTGTACATAGAACCTGTAGGTTATAAATACATATTTGTTCATTAATTTAATAAGCTCACCATAGAATCATTAAGAAGGCTCTATGCCCTCTCCACAAAATTGCAACAACACTTATTAGTCCATACATTCATCAACCAATCAATAACTAAATAATTCAGGACAAAAGCCATATGAGAAACACATCATGTGAACAACATAGAACCAGAAAATAACCAACCATGGAAACTCAGCCATAATATCACCAACAGAATATCTACAAATATATATGAATCACAATAGAATAATAACTCTTATTAACATATGAACATACCAACCAAGTCAAGGACTTCCACGTACCACCCGATCATAGATTGGGCTGAACAAAATATCTCTTTCAGCCTGTCACCCCCATGCCATATTCCAAGAATGAATTTGGGATCTCATGGAATAAACCAAAACAAAACCAAACAAGGGTTTCCAAAGGCCACACCACCTCAACCCTCAACCAGTAATTCCACCTCATGGTTAGACAACACTAACACCAACCAGATCGGTTTGTACCCAAGTTAACAAAGGCTCTATGAACTAGTAACTCAAGGCACATCCTTCTAGGGCTCCAAAGAGTTTGTCCAACCCGACTCCAAGGGCTTATAACTCAACCCACCAAGGGCTCTAGAGTGTTTGTCCCAACCTAGGCTCTAAGACTAGTAACTCAACCCAAGTTGTCCCAGGGCTTCCAGAGCATTTGTTCCAACCCACCTCCATAAGGAATTATGAGCTCCAGCCATAAAACAATCAAGTGGAGAAACCCACAACACCATGGATATCCAGGAAATGGAAAGACAAGGCTAAAATCATTGTCAATCCAGGAAATCCTCCATGCCAATGACAACACATAACCATATAATCATAGGCATACACCATGCATCCATAAATCAGTAAGGAAAACACACATGCAACCTATTCCCTGCAAAGCAATCAAGTCGTAGCCACTGATCCACTTGTTCCCTTTCGCTTTCCTACTTTCCTTTGCCTTCTTTCTTCAAATCCAATGTATGCCAAAGTGCTCCGGGAATGATCCAAGATTTCTCTAAGTGTGCAAGAGTATGAGAGAATGAGAGAATAAAAGAGAGCTACACCCAAAAATTGTCAAAAGCTAACCAACAAAAGCTTGACTGACAGAAAGTTATGAACTTATCCTCATAAGCCTTTTTATCCTTGAGGCCTCTATTTTCTTCATTTTCCTTCATATTTCCTTTAATTTTCCTCACATGCAAATTTGTGACCCTTCATCTCCCTTTTCTCCTATTTTCCTTTATTTCATAAATAAATGTCAATTAATGCCTCTTTGCCTTCACCAATTTCCATAGCCATTAATTAATCACCAATGATACCCATCACTATGTTTTTCCCAACATTCAACTTGGAATGTGTGTCCCATAACCTTGGTCTTATTTTTATTTACATAGAAAATAAACCAGGGGTTGTTATAAACCCCTCCCCCGTGGGGGAATACCATCCTCAGTGTTCAATGACACTTATAAACCAGTGAAACACATGTTGCCCATGGAACTTTATAACAGATCTTGGTGCATCATTTTACATCATATCATACTACCGAGACTATGACCACCATACATGAACACCATACCTCTTATTATTGCTTTATTACAGAGCTCGATGTGGTATTTACAACATACACATGGATCTACATATAACCAACACAACTTCAAACACATATACCAAAATACATCCACTCAATTGGCGAATAGAGGATGATACATAGCCCACATCTAATCAACCTTCTCCCATGTAGCTTCATTGGCCCAAAGTACTTCCACTGCACTTTAACCTAATTGAGCTTTGTTCCAGAGCACGAGTTGTTTCCGCTACAATATTCATTATGGTTCTCATTGGAATTATCCCTCTAGTTCCACGTATAATACAGAATAGTTAATCATGTGATCAACATCCTTCACATACCTCCTAAGAAATGAAACATGGAAAACATCATGGACTTTCACTATCGGCAATAGTGCAAGTCTGTAGGCTACTAGTCCAATCCTCTCAAGGATCTCGAAAGGCCCCCAATACCAAGGTGCCAGCTTGGCACATGACCCAATCCTCAAGGAGCTCTTCTTGGGCTTGATGTGCAAGTACACATGCTCCCCAACTTGAAACTCCTTAAATACCCCATGTTGATTTGCATAACTCCTTTGCCTATCATGTGCTACATTCAAATATCTCTTAATAACCTGCACTTCTTATTCCATCTCTACCAACATATCTTGTCCAATCAATACTTTGTTCACTGGATCACTCTATCTTATAGAAGTATTACAACTTTGTCCATAAAGCGACTCAAATGGACTCATCTTCAGAGATTCCCGATACCCATTATTGCACAAAAACTCCACCAGTGGAAGATAATATTCCCACTTTCGTTGTTGATGCATGAAATACAGTCCTAACATGTCCTCAAGAATCTTGTTAACCCTCTCTGTCTATCCATCTTTTTGTGGATGATAACTTGTACTAAAGGTCAACTCTTTCCCTAAGCCTGCAAACAACGCTTTCCAAAATCTGGAAGTCAACTTGGCATCTCTGTCTAACACAATCTTCCTAGGAACACCATGTAACCTCACTATCTCCTTGATGAATACTTGGGCTACCTCACTAGCTGAATTCATAGACTTTACTGTAATGAAGTGAGCTACCTTAGTAAGTTACAAAACCCTTCTCTTCGGTGGCTCTTCATATTCAACAAAGGTTTCTTAGAAGGGAACTTCACGCAATGTGGACCATTACTTCTTAAGGAGGGAGGAATGATATAAATTGAAATTGGCATCCATCCGTGGTATTCATCGACCCATGGTATTTATCCACTCATGGAATATACCCATGGTATTGTCAGTGGTATCCACCCATGGTATTAATCCACCCAAGGTATTTATCCACCCATGGAATTCACCCATGGTATTGTAAATGGCATCCACCCATGGTATTGCATGTGAGATTCGCCCATGGTATTCAATCACCCATGATACCTACCACCCATGGAATTTACACGTGGTATTATAACTAAAAAAAGACTATAAGTAACAAGTCACATTTTGTAAAAGGAGACATTATCCACCACAATGTAGCTTTTACAGTTGTTCTCTATTTAATAAAAAGTTTCTTGGTGGTTTTGTTTAATGTGTGTTCTCCTATTTTCTTCTCCCATTTCAATTTTTCAGATCTTGGGGGCCTCCCCCCATGATCTGGATCAGTGGTATTAGATTCAGGCTACGGCTCCATGGGAATGAGTGTTTGATGCATATTTCATTCAAAAGAATTTAGCAATATTCAACAAACTTCTTGCACGTGCTACGACCTCCACAAAGTACTTTCTTGGGAAAAGTGGGAAGAATTGTTTTTTTCGTTTTTTTTGTAGGAATTTTTTGGGCGACAAGTTTGCAAATGATATCTGGAAAATTTTGGTGCAAAATTTACAAAAATAAAAAATAACATATCTAGATTCAATGTGAAAAAATACCCAAATTCAAAAAAAAATCGATGGAATCAAAGTCCAGATGAGGGAGATATCGCTGATTTAAAATCAACTGTGTTGCCAAAAATTTTCTCATGACATTTTGTGGACGATGGATCTCCTATCATTTTTGCAGTTTTTGTACAGAATTAACAAACAAACAAAAAAATTGAAAATATGAGCTCCTCTTGAAAAATCACCCAAAAAAAAACAACGACAACGACGACAACATTGGTCCAATCGGATTTCGAACGAGGGAGATATCATTGATTTAAGATCAGTGATTTTTTTTTATAGAACTTTTGTGACGGCAGGATAGTTTCGGCGTGAATATGAGTTTCCAATGTGTCAAGATAGGGATTAAAATCACAAGGGAAGATGTAGAATGGTCATTCTATTTCCAGAAATAGGTTATAATAAATATTCTGAGTTATATTGACCGAGTTATGCCCATTTAAAATTAGTTTTTATATCTAAAGCAGCATTTAGAGTGGGTTCCCTTTGAAGACGTGCCATCCCACCCCACTTTAGTAGACACCTGCTTCACATTCATCAGTTTCAGCACAGCAGCATCTGACTTGGGTTCTTTGGAGACATGCCCTCCCACCACAGGCTATGTAGGCACCTGCTACTTCATCAACAGTCAGCATCATGGTTATGGGTCAACCGCACAAAATCCTTGTCATCGAAGTCCATTTGCTAGGTCACACATTGTCAGTATCACAATTGGTCACAAGCATTACAAGTTATATCTGTCCTCATATCTTTGTTTGTCAAGGTTATGGGTCATCCACAAACCCACACTTCATCGAAGTCTATTTTCTAGGCAGCACATTGTTAGTATCACAGTTGGTCACAAGCATTACAAGGTATCTCTATCTTCGAATCTTCGTTCATCACGGTTATGGGTTAACTACACAAAACCCCTCTCTTCAGTGGCACTTCATATTTAACCAAGGCTTCTTAGAAGGGAACTTCACGCAATGTGGACCATTGCTTCTTAAGGAGGGAGGAATGATCCAAATTGAAATTGGCATCCACCCATGGTATTCATCAACACATGTTATTTATCCACCCATGGAATATACCCATGGTATTGTAAATGGCATCCACCCAAGGTATTTATCGACCCATTGAATTTATCCATGGTATTGAAAGTGGCATCCACCCATGGTATTGTAAGTGAGTTTCGTCCATGGTATTCAATCACCCATGGTATCTACCCACCCATGGAATTTACTTGTTGTATTATAACTAAAAAAAGACTATAAGTAACAAGTCAAATTTTGTAAAAGAAGATATTGTCCACCACAATGTAGCTTTTACAATTATTCTCTATTTTAATATAAATAAATAAATAAAAATCTTGGTGGTTTTGTTTAATGTGTGTTCTCTTATTTTCTTCTCACATTTCAATTTTTCAGATCTTGGGGGCCTTCCCCCAAGATCTGGATCAAGGTGTCATTGTTTAATTATATGTAGTGCAACCCACATTTCCTCCTTGTAAATGGGCTTAAGTGGGTTTTTCCCTTTAAATTGGCAAGTCTTAAATGCAAGGGGCCTTCCTTCTTGCATGAAAATTGCACCAATATCATGCCCCAAGGCATCACACTCTAAAATAAAAGTTTTTGTGAAGAAGGGGTGGCCAAGACATGAGTTCTACATATAATTTCCTTAGGATTTTCAAGAGCTTGGGTTACTTCTCGATTCTAAGAAAGGACATCATTTTTTTAATAATGATGTTATATGTGTTATGTTCGACCATATTTTTGAAAAATCACATTAATATCCTACCAATTCTAAGCATCCTCAAATGTTATTCAATGTTTTGGGAATTTTCCATTCCATCACAATTCTAATTTTTTCAAGGTGCACCATGACACTCTGATGTACAATATGACCTAAATATCCACTTCCTAAAACCTAAAACTATAAGTTTTGAATATAGTTGTTGCTCCTCCAATAGCTTTAAGACCATGTCAACCTGTTGCACATTCTTTGCCTAAGTTTTGTTGTAAATTAATATATCATAAAAAAATACCAACAAAATTTTTCTAAGGGCTGGTTTGAAAATAGAATTCATCAAGCTTTGAAATGTTGATGTGGATCCATGATCACCTTCATGTGTTTCACAGGTTGTTTTGGGGATGCCTTCATCTCTCATTACAATTGAAAGAGATCCTTAATGAATATCTAACTTAGTAATGGAAATTTCTCCCTAAAATTCATCTGACAATTCATCAATGACAAGAATAGGAAATTTGTCTTTGGAGGTATATTGTCAAGATCCATATAATCAACAATGATGCACCATGAACAATCCTTTTTGTACGCCATCACCATCAGTGAAGAGAAAGAATTTTGGCTAGGTCAAATAATGCTAGATTCTAGCATTTCTTAAGCCATATGCTCAATTTTTCTCTTGTTGGCATAGGGGTATTTGTAAGGTTGGATGTTGGGAGGAAGGCTTGTTGGGATTAGTCAAATAATGTGTTCATGCCTTCGAGGAGGAGAAGTACCTTTAGGAATATTAGTAAATACCTTGAAGTGATCATGGATGACTCTTTACATATCCAAAGGTATAAAGGGTTTAGATGCTTGAATATATAATGAATGCATTTGCACAATTACTCTCAAATGTCTTCCTTTTAATGATCGTGTCATGATTAAGGGTGACAAATTTAGAAGGGATCATCATTGATCCCAGAGGAAAAATTGAAATAGAATATGCATGGGGACTTGGAAACTCCAACGATCAAGTTGAAGCATATGTCTGATTCCAAGGTTTTGTATAGTTGTTGACTCCTTAATTCAATCATTTATTATTGTGGGAGTCTCAAACATAATAATCAATTAAGTGATCCTAAAATCCTTATCAATTGATTTAAGTTTGCATCTATACTATCTTGGGCTCATGAGGAGGTTGACAACTTCCAAAATATTATCTTTTATTTGGTTTCATGGGAGATCAATCAACAAATAAATGAGTTTGTAAATGAGGCTGCAAATATAAAAGTGCGGGTGACTAGAATTAATGGGATTACAAGCCAGTGAACCATAGTCTAATCAAATGTCTATGAGTCCAAAGGTGTATCCCAATGCATTAAAACTCCTTAATCATGCACCTACAAGGCTCATTGTCAAAGTGGGGCAAGTAAATTATGATATTGGAGTAAACCCCTTGCATGCTTGGATTCATGGTGAGACACAAATTTGAATCGTTGGTTGGTGTTTATCTTTGCCAAGGTGGATTACGAAGGCATGGAGAGGAAGGCACCCAAAAGAGTTGGGAAATTTACTTCAGTTATTTGGCTAATGTCTAATGAGAGGTGTCATTGTCTTTATTATGGTAATGTGCATGTTTAGTTTGGTTAATTTTTAGTATAGGTGGTTTCCTAGTGGGGATGTTATCTCTATGCTTCATTAATGCATGGAGATTTTTAAACCTTGATATGTATTTAAATTCTATACCCTTGGAATCGATTGTCTCTATTTCTTTGTGCCATTATTTTTTTAGGAATTGTGGATCACTCCCTTTGTTGGTCTAGTCTCTTGTTGTGTTCAAGGTTCCCAAGCATCATAGCTCTCAAAAAGTATCAAATTGGGGAAAATCAAGTGGCTCTTATGGGTAATAAGGCTCTTCTATGGTTTCTAGTATAATAATTGTTCTTTGTCTTTGTTTGATGTTATGTATACTATTTGTTTTTGGCCCTAGTCTCTATCTCATCCTAATGGATTATAAGGGGCGCAAGAAATTCAATATGTGTTGGACAGTCACAAGGAGTTAATCCAGTGCAATAGAACCTCTATCTTTTCAGTCACTTGAGAGGTATATGATAATGAGCATCATGTCATTTCTAAAGTTGCATCCATCTTTTCAGTCACTTGAGAGGTATACGATAATGAGAATCAGGTCATTTCTCAAGTTCAATCAATTATAGGTACTCTAATACGACAAAAACCATAGATAGTTATGCTAGAGTGAAATGCAACTTGCTAAGAAATATGGTTCTAAATATAAGTAATGGAGCCCAATCAAGGGCTTGACACCAAAGAAAACCAGTAAATTAATATTTTGTGGAGTTAAAGGAAGAGCAATATGTGCATCAACTAATTGAAAATATGGAGATTGGGAGGGAAGACTTTATTCCATTAAATGTTATCTTGGACAAGGTTCTAAATCACCATGTGTTATGTTATGTTTTATTCTTATTAAAGATACTAGAATATCAAGAGTTTTTTTTAGAATTTATAGTTGTAGGAAGTATTGGAAAGCGTTGTTTGATGTATATGTAGGACTTGTATTTTACATGTAAGGAGTTGTTACGCTTATCTAAATTGTTTGGACATGAAGCACATTTAATTTTTTTGTTAGCTCAACTACAACTTTATGTAATATAAATTCTTCAATTTTAGTTAAGAAAAAAAAACCCACAAAATAAAAACAAAACAAAAAACCAATGTTGTCATGACATTAGAGCTTATCTCTTTAGATGGTTTTCCTTGTATACTTTTGAGTTCCAATTGTTTATCTTATAATAAATAATCCCTTAGAGTGACACTAATTTTATGGCACTTTCCTCAATAATTTATGGCACCTCCATATGTAATCATTCCTTGAAACTTTGGTGTTGGGTATATAAAACAATTGAGAAGTTTGGATAATTTCTAGTTAATGAAATTATTGGTATTACATGAATCAATCAACATCGTCACCTTTTATTCTTGATATATTCTCTTGTCTTGAGAGTTTGAGGAGTGTTAATATTTTCCAATGCGTGATAAGAGATGGTTGGAGTAGTCTCTTTTAGCTCTAGATCTTGTGAGAGTTCCACTTCTTGATCTTCTTTATCTTCATAACCTATGTAGAATAATTTATTCTCACTACATCTATGCCCCATACTATAATTGTTGTCACAGTTGAAACATAGTCCCTATGCTCTTTTTTTCATCCATTTGTCGAGGAGTTAACCTTATTAGTTTAGGGGAGGGAGCATAATTTTTTCTATAAGTATTAGTGACCAATTTTCAGTTGGCACATTTTTACTTTCAGTTTTCCTTTCCAAACTAAAAACATGCTCTAGAGATTTAGGTTCAAAGAGATGCACCTCATGTTGGATGTTTTCCTTTAAAGTTACCATAAATAGGTCTATCAAATTACTTTCTCAAATATTCTTTACCCTAAGACTCGACTTTTGGAATTGTTGTATGTGCTCTATAATTGAATCTTTTTATCAAAGATTTACCAATTGAATAAAGAATGTATTGCTCTTAATATCCACGTAAAATGTTATCAATTTCTCTATAAAAATGGACCAAGATATAATAGAATCTTTTTTCCTATCACAAAGCCATCGATATCATGCATGTTGGTCTTGTTCTAAAAGCATGGATGCAATATTTACCTTTTGTAAAGTTGCCACTTGGAGTAGATCAAATTATTTCTCCATCTGAAATATCCATGTTATAGGATAATTACCATCAAACTTCCTCATGTCAATCTTCAAAGTGTAGTAGTTCCCTAGTGTTGACTTAAAGCCCAAATGATGTGGATCATGGATTGAAAATTCATGATTATGGTTCTGCGATTCAATATTTGTGCTCTCTAATTATATTAGCATTCTCCCCATATGTGATTGAGTCTCAACACCATGCTTCTCTGTATGTTCATGATTTCCTTGTATTTCCACATCCCTTTTTGGGGGACATTTTAATAGAATGGCTTGTAACTCTTTTATTTATTCCTTGATGGATTTTTGTAAATATTCCTTATTTTATGTCATCTTTTTTTTCCATTTCATCCATCATTTCTCTTTTAATTTTTTCTTGAAAACTTTTTAAATCTACTTTTTTCAACATACAACCATCCATTTCATTGACTTTCTTTTCTAATTGCAAGAACCTAAATCCCAAGTCTTCACTTCCTTCATAAGTCTTAAATGAAACTCCAGGACATTTAATTGGTGTAGTATATTTTGGATCTTTCTTTGGATTCATGTGAGAAAATAATAATAATACTCTTTATCATAATTTCTAGTCACCCAAAAAAAAAAAAATTATAATCAAAAGTGGGGTCACTTGTAAGTTACGTATCTTTAAAACCTTAATTTCGAGAATATTAGAATGATCGAAATTTTTCTTGATATATCTTTGAGATTTGTTCCCTTCTAAATCTAAATCTTTCGTAAGTAATACTCTTATATGTCTTCTCAACAATTCCACAGGTTTGACCAAAATTTAATGTGACAAGTAAAAGTTATGGTAACTTTCACAAAACTTGTTGATTTTTGGCCTTTTCCCATCAACAAACTTGTATATCATGCTAAGTGTCCAATTCGCCAAATATCATTATTAAATTTACACTTTAGTTACTTCTATACGTCTTCTTAAATCCTTGAATATTTCACAGTTTAAAAGTCCCAAAAAATAAGTTATAGCAAAAATACAAAGCTAACATGTCTGAAATTGAATTTAGGATCCTTCATAAACCCTAGTTTCCATAGAGTATATCTCTAAAAGTATAGTGAACAAAACTATGAAATGTGAACCATATGTTATTTATGGTTTCTACTCAATATGATCCAAGTTTCACTGTTTGAAACTTCTCCAAAAAAAAGTTATAGCGAAATTTCCAAACTCATATGTTTCAAATGATTTTAGAAGCATCCAGGAGTCCTAACTTCCTCAGAGCATATCTCCAAAAGTATAGAAAACCAAGTTTTTAAGTTTGAATCAAATTTTCCCTGAGATTTTTCTCCAATATGATCCAAGTTTCACTATCTGAAACAACCCAAAAAAAGTTGTAGCAAAAATTCCATACTAACTTGTTTGAAATTAAATTTAGGAACATTTAGGAACCTTAACTTTATTAGAGAATATCTCTAAAAATATAACAAACCAAGATATATAATTTGAACTATATGTTCTCCATAGAAAGATAGGTTATGCCCCACATAAAATATAACAATACAAATGTAATCACCTCGAATCTAGGGATTAGTAAGGGGTGTTAGGGTTGACATGGGGCTTATATAGGTCTTAAAACTGGAGACGTCAGCCTTATGAGTTGAGTGAGGTCAAGAGATAGAACATTGGACTCCATGTAGCTGTTAGCGACAATACTTTTAGTATCCATATTTTACTTTCAAATCTTCTTGCCACATCAAAATCCTTATCCAAATATTTAGGTTCCAAGAGATTCATCTTAGGCTTAATGCTTTCCTGATCCAGATCGTGGGAGGAGGCCCCCAAGATCTAAAATATTGAAATGGATCTTGGGGCAGAGATACCCCCAAGATCTGAAAACTTGAAATGGATCTTGGGGGAAAGGCCCCCAAGATCTGAAAACTTGAATTGCCAGAAGAAAAATAGGAGAATGCCCAATAAACAAAACCACAAGAAAAATTTATTAAAACCCACTGATCTGGATTTAAACAAAGATAAACATAACCACGGATATGCAGTGGAAATAATACTTCATTTCATTGCTGTAAAATACTAAAATATGCTTACAAACAGAAGTGGAAATAAACCAGCTAGGGCAATGGTAGCTTATCTCTGAGAAGAGATGTGGCAGCTACATGCCTCTGAACTATAAAGGCTACATTGTGGCAAACAATCTATCCTTTTACAAAATGTGACTTGTTACTTATAGTATTTTTCAGTTACAATACCACGGGTCAGTTCCATGGGTGAATGAATACCATGGGTGGATTTTACAATACCACGGGCGGATGCCATTTACAATACCATGGGTAAATTCCATGGGTCAATGAATAATATGGGTGTATGAGTACCATGGGTTGATGCCATTTTCCATTCGGATCTTCCTCTCCTTAAGAAGCAATGGTCCCCATTGCGTAAAGTTCCCTCCTGCGAAGCCTTTGTTGAATATGAAGAGCCACTGAAGATAAGGGTTTTATGTGGTTAACCTATAACCATGATAAATGAAGATCTGAGGATAGAGATACCATGTAATGCTTGTGACCAACTGTGATGATGACAGTGTGCGGCCTAGCAAATGGACTTTGATGAAGTATGGGCTTGTGGATGAACCATAACCATGAAGATCTGAGGATAGAGATACCCTGTAATGCTTGTGACCAACTGTGATACTGGCAATGTGCGGCCTAGCAAATGGACTTTGATAAAGTGTGGGTTTGTGGATGACCCATAACGATGATGTTGGTTGCTAATGAAGTAGCAGGTGCCTACATAGCTTGGGGTGGGAGGGCATGTCTCCAAATAACCTAAGCCAAATGTTGCTATGTTGAAACTGATGAATGTGATGCAGGTGCCTACTAAAGTGGGGTGGGAGGGCACGTCTCCAATGGAAACCCACTCAGAATGCTGCTCCAAAATTAAAATGGACATAACTCAGCCAATATAATTCAGAATATTTATTATAACCTATTTTTAGAAGTAGAAGGATCATTTTGCATCTTCCCATGAGTTGGAAATCCTTATCTAGGCACTCTGAGATCTCCGATTCGTGCGGCAATAGTTCCAACGTCACAAAAATTATGATAAAATAGCTAATTTTAAATCAGCGATATCTCCCACATCCGAACTCTGATTCGACCCTTTTTTTTTTTGAAATTGGGTGATTTTTCGAGAGGAATCCAGATCTTTGTTTTTGTAAATTTTGTACCAAATGTTTCAGATCTGATCTACAAATTCGCCGCCAAAAAAATCCTAAAAAATAAATAAATAAATAAATTTCTTCCTGCTTGATCCAAGAAAGTCCTCTGGAGGTTGTAGCACATGCCTGAATATTGTTGAATATTGCTATAAAATTTGAAACTGAAATATGCATGAAACCCTCATTCCCATGGAATCGTAACCTGCTCTGATACCACTGATCTGGATCATGGGAGGAGGCCCCCAAGATCTAAAATATTGAAATGGATCTTGGGGCAGAGATACCCCCAAGATCTGAAAACTTGAATTGCCAGAAGAAAAATAGGAGAATGCCCAATAAACAAAACCACAAGAAAATTTTATTAAAACCCACTGATCTGGATTTAAACAAAGATAAACATAACCACGGATATGCAGTGGAAATAATACTTCATTTCATTACTGTAAAATACTAAAATATGCTTACAAACAGAAGTGGAAATAAACCAGCTAGGGCAATGGTAGCTTATCTCTGAGAAGAGATGTGGCAGCTACATGCCTCTGAACTATAAAGGCTACATTGTGGCGGACAATCTATCCTTTTACAAAATGTGACTTGTTATTTATAGTATTTTGCAGTTACAATACCACGGGTCAATTCCATGGGTGGATTTTACAATACCACGGGCGGATGCCATTTATAATACCATGGGTAAATTCCATGGGTCGATGAATAATATGGGTGGATGAGTACCATGGGTTGATGCCATTTTCCATTCGGATCATTTCCTTTAAAATTTCCATGAATAGATCAACAAATTATGCTATATATTGTTCTTCACTTTAAGACTCAACTTTGAAATTGTTGAATGTCCCATGTAACTTACCTCTTTTCCCACAATTTATTAATTGGCTAAAAGGGGTGTTACTTCTACTATCCCCATAGTGTGTTATTAACTCATTTGAAAAAATAAATGAACAGACAATAAAGTATTTTTGTGGTCACTAACCCATCAGTACAACAAAAATTGTTCAAAGTATAGATATGAGATTGTGATAGTTACCTGCTGTAGAGTTGGAACTTGGTGTAGATCAAAGAATTCTTCCATCTAGGATATCCATGTTATGGGACATTACCATCGAACTTCCTCTTATCAATCTTGAGAATAAGTTAATTCCCCGGTCTCAATTTAAAACCATCATTACATGGATCTTGGAGTGAAGATTGGTCATGCATTTGGGATTCAACCCTCTTGTCCTCCAAATGTGTGAAATTTTTTCTTTAATGTGGTTGGGATGAAATCCTCTTGATATGGTTACCCTCTTCTTGAGAAGGATATTTTGGTACAAGGAGGTTTATTAGATCCTTTATAAGGTCATCCTTCATGTATTTCACACCATCTTTTCTTACCATCTATTTAAGATTAGGTTTTCTTGCCATCTCTTTTAGATCATTTTTTCTTGCCATCTCATTGAGATTCTCCTTCATACCACCTTTAAAATTTGGGAATTTGATCTTAGATACCATATTTAGGATTTCAACCTTTCTTTTCATTGTAGATTCCATGCTATATATTATATCTTCCAACTTGAATACATTCAACCTCTTCATTATTTTCTCGTGTTAATGATGAACCTTTAGGACCTTTGTAGAAGTTGCATGATGCGATTAGGACTTTGAACCTATTAATACTCCATTGAATCTAGTCATGTGTTGATTAAAATTCTTATTGGACATACCCTTATGTTTCCTCTTTTGGTTCCCACTAATGCCATGCAATTTGAACCCTCCAAGAGAAAGCTATGGTGGAATTACTAGAACCTATTGCTTTTTCCCTATTTCATAAGAGCAAATTTGTATGGACTTCAACTTTACCAACAATTCCTTGAAAGATATGAAACTTGTATTCAAAACACCTTGGTTTGTCTTCTATCTAGTGCCATTAGCATCACTCATTTTGGAGATCTCTATCTTTAGATATGACTATTTTACCAAAAGAAGATGTTTAAGCCTAGTTTGAGGACTAGAAAAAAAAACCATTCATGCACAAATTGTAGTTTAGACTAAGAACTTGTTCATGTGGAATCCCGATTGTTTATGGTCAAGAAAGATAAAAATTGCTTCATTCCATTGATTCTTATTTCATGAGCAATATTACATCAAATAATATCCACTTAATCATAATAATCGATGACCTTTTGGATATATTGAAGGTAGAGAAATTTCTTCCCAAAAATTGTCTTGACTTGTTTTGATATTATCGTTCTTGTCAACAATCAGGATTTTCAAAATAATACATTTAAATGGAAGGATGAGTTGTATTAGGGGTTAGTTATGAAAATAATCAAACAACGTACAAATGAATTTCATGTATCTCATGAATAATATTTTGAACTATACACATATTAATTCATTATTGTTTATTTCAAACAACATTATTATATTTTCTAGGACATGTGATGATCACCTTTGCCACTTTTACATGGCCTTAAAGACCTTACATGAGCACGGGCTATATGCCAACGTGAAGAAATACTTGTTTGGTGTGAACTACATTAGGTACTTGGATTCTATTGTCAATTATATATGTTTGCACATGGATCCATGAGAGATATGAGTCCTTTGATTTGTTTGCACAAACCCACCTCTTAGAGTTTCAAAGCTTCGATGCCTTGAAAAAGTTCTATGAAAATATTTGTTTCATGCTTCCTCACATCACTCACCCTCTTCATACTCTCTTGAATGGAATGTCGAGAAGAATCACATTCCAGTGGAGTTCAATTCAATAACAATCTTAAATGTAGATTATGCATAACACCAATGCAACAACAATTTTAAACAAAGATTGTGCACAACACCATTCTTTTGTTGCATTGGCTTGCGCTATCCCTTTAAAATATATATTTATGCCTTAAATTTTGCACTCAAAGTTGTTCTTTAAGAACATGGTCACCCTATTTGTCATGTGGAAAGAGTTAATCTTGCGGACAAAACCAACCTCCCTAGAAGCTTAAGGCTTTCTAGTGACAAACAAGGCAATTAAGAACAATCCTTCTCTAAATATGCATTTACCATACAAGAAATCAAGTGTTTAGATCCTACCTGTAGTCCAATGCTGTTGTAGTAGTCCAGCCTCGTCAATCTGGATGAGCTCCTCCTTCTCTCTGAAACC
>APFE030875532.1:226172-256308 GCA_000404065.3 Pinus taeda
TTTAAAACAAAACATTAAAATAAATAAAATAAAATAAAATTTAATAAAACGAACAGCACAATGGCCCATGGCCTTTGGAAAACTTTGATCTCTACAAAGATATCGATCTTCAAAATGGCTACAGGGCCTGTATCCTCAGCATAGCCTGCACACATCAACCAGCTAAAACACAATAGTAATCAGGCCAATAAAGTATACCACGAGTTTCCTTATAGTCTAAAAACTATGAAATCATGACATGCATAATAGAGAACCACTTTGGGCCTGAAAACCCACCCAGTCAATTGGAATGGTATAATGGTTACAACTTCGTCTCTCAATTGGCTAACCTAAAATTCATCTATGCCTTGAAGTAACTCCCTTTCATATTGGAGGCACAGGGATGGAAGACCTGGTTCTGTGCACCCGTGACAAGTTTCATGGCGGTTTTGGGGGTTAATCCTAGCAAGTCTGACCGTCTTTCTCCTGTTTTTTCAACCGCTTGACCCTTGTGACCCATACTCTACTAGTTTATTGTGGTTTGGTTTTCGAATTGGCTTTGCCAAAACCCCGTTTCATCATTTGTCTTACCTTCCCCTGGTTTTACAGACGTTTGTTACTGTTGGTTCCTGATGGTTGAGGAGGACCTAGTGGACTATGAGGAGGACTCGTTTCCTGACCAAGAGATATGGGCATATCAAGCTGGCCCCGACACTGGTCCCAGGCCTGCAAAATATCATTAGGTGACAGATGCTCGACTGATGCCTCTCCACCCACTTTCCACCGGCAAATCATCCCCGACTGATGTCCACATTGAAGACCTCCCTGGTTTGGAATGTCGTCCACTCTCTCCAGCCACCCTTATCCTACTCAGCACCAGCCTTCAAGCCTCCCCCACTTTTGACTCACCCCTGGTTTTGTCTCTGCCTCCTTCCATGCCATTGAGCGCACTCTCATACTCATTCACACCAACTGGTCCATCAAACCCTACCCACCTTGCACATTCCTTTGCTCATCCTAGGTCCAGCAGCTTTAACCCTATTTCTCTGATTCACTCTGGATGTTTTAGCTCTCCCATCCCTAACCCTAGATCTACTCAGTCAACCCCTCACAGTTCCACTAAGGAGTGCAGAAGTCTATTGAAGGAGCACCCCACGGGCCGGCGCATGGACAAGTAAAAAAAGGGAAGGTGCCTCAAGGTCGTGGATACAAACATTAATCTAACTTTCAGCGAGGATGTTCCAATGGGAGATGTGGTTGATACAGCAAGGAAGGCTCTTCTTGGGCATGTGCATGGAAGAAACTATTTGGTGGAGCACCTTTGACAATGGACTATGGAAATTTGTTGTTCCCTGTTAAAAGAACTTCCAGTCATCAGGGTTTTGGCTTGTGGTTGGTTTGCCCTCCATTTCCACAAAGAAGAGTATACAGACTAGATTTTTTCCCGTTACTGGCATATTGAGATGGTGCCTGTGCTACTAAAGCGATATGATCCTCTGTTTGATCTAGAACGAGAGCAGTTGGGAGCAAGACCAATCTAGGTCCAACTGCCAAGGTTACCCATGCAATTATGGACCCCTTAGGTTTTCAAGCGCATTGGCAATGCATTGGGGACTTACCTTGAGCACGACCAATCCTACGAAAAAGCTGGAATCATGACCATGGCCAGGATCTTGGTTCATCTTGATACCAAGGAGGGACTCGAGGAGAAAATTACACTCCACAAGAGGCATTTCTCTTGCAGACAGATCCTCGACTATGAAGGAGTGCCCTCCCACTACAGAAGATGCCACAAAGTGGGGCATCTGTACAAGGATTACCCACTTCTCTCATCGCCATCCTCAGAGACTACTCGAGGGGTCAAACTTCGCCTCTCAGAAGAGCGAAACATGAGTGACCATATTAAAGGACAAATCCCTCTGGAGACTGTTGATGGGGTGTTGACACAGAAGGAAAAAAATCCACGGAAGACCCCTCCATCACCACCTCGCACACACTCCAAATCGACTGTGGGATTGGCTCCCCCTCCGGGTAATGACTCTGCTCCCATAACCTCTGTTTTTCTTTCAAATGATTTACATACTACTCTTCATATTCCATCCCCCACCCCCCTTGCCACTCCCCGTGCCTCTCCCACTATTCTTTGCATCATAAACCCCCCCCCACCCGCCCATTCTCGATTGCACCTCCATCATTCCAGGGAAACTCTCCCTCCCCTACCTCCTCCCCCTCTACGTTGGGGTCCCATCCCTATAACATCCAATCCATATCTCTGTAAAATACTCCCCTCCTTGGATTGGGTTTAACTCCCATCTCAACTAACTCAAAACCCACCAGAGGGCGCCCATCCGAGATTGCAAAACCCATCAAATTGGCAGTGGCTGATGTAGCATAGGGTCATCTATCCACTATTAAAAGGGTACTTAGAGCATCTGAGCCCTCTGCTCCTATTCCCCCATGATCTGGCTATCCTTCAACTATAGGGTACTAGCCAACCCCAATAAGAGATTGTATCTCAAGTGTCTTTTAATCAAATCCAACTGCGACATCCTCCTCCTCCATGAAACTCTTGGATCGTTTGAAAACATATCCAGAACCCTTCACTCCCTCCTCCTGGGCTGGTATTTCCAAGGTTGGATGCTCTTGACAGATCTGGGGGTCTTGCCATGGGTATCAACCCCAAATCGGTCAAACCCATTTCATCCTGGGGCGGGAAAGGGTTCTTAGGCATGGATGTATTTGCGAGTGACCTGGGGATTCAATTACGAGTCATAAACATATATGCTCCAAACCATAATAGACTTGAATTTTGGCACTCCTTGTTGGACTACCCTCTTGTTATGAGATCCACCATCATTGGAGGTGATTTAAATTTTTCACTGGGGAGCAAGGAATCCTAGGGCCACCACTCTCAGATTGACCCTATTATGAACCAGATGGGCTTACTCCTGGAGAACCATAGACTCATTGATGTGCCCATGAACAAGAAAATTCCTACTTGGCATAATAGAAGAACCGGTGAGGCTGCCCAGGGTAGAAGGTTGCATCGATTTCTAATTCATGAAGATCTCCTCCATTCCCTCACCCTATACAGGCAATGGGTTGGTACTGGAGGACTATCTGACCATTCACCCATTTTTTTAAAAGTCTCAGGCCCCTTTATAAAGCCTCGAGCCCCTTTCAAATTCAATTCTGGATACTTAAAAGACCCGAACTATATCAAACTAGTCTCAAATTTTTGGAATGCTCAACCCCCTCTCAGGGAGTAGAGAATGGTTGCTGATTTTTGTGGTCACCTAAACAAACTCATAACACTTACTATGGACTAGTCAAAAAGGAAAAAAGTGAGAGATGCACAGACCCTAAAGGATATAGAAGAACAGATTGCCTATCTAACGAATGAAAAGGGGCTTGGTTTCCTCTCAAATGATACAAAGCTTCAACTAATAAATCTGGAAACACAGAAAGCAAAGATCTTATTAGAAAAAGAAGAACTTTGGAGGCTTAGAAGTAGAGCTATTTGGCTTCAAGCTGGCGATGGCAACACAATTTTTTTTCATAATTTCACCAATGGTAGAAAAGCTATAAACAACATTTGGAAGCTTCCAAGGGAATAGGATGGCTAGGCCTCCACTCACCCCCAGTTAGCAAGGTTGGGTATATCACACTTCAAAAATCAGTTTACAGCGCCCGCTGCCACCACCCTCCCTGGTATCATTAATCTGGATAGACATTTCCCTAGTTTTTTGGACACTGATGAATCTGAAGATATTCTAAAACCTGTCACTATGGGGGAGCTTGAGAGCACCCTTAATTGGTTTAAGAAGGACAAAATCCCAAGCCTGGATGGATGGCCTGTCAAATTCTACACTACATTTCTTGATATTCTAGGCCAGGACCTACTGGCGGTCATTCAAGAAAGTAGGATATCTAGCCATAGCTATGCCCCTTTAAATTTCACCTACTTAGCTTTGATCCCTAAAGCTGACTCCCCTGCCTCTTTCAATGACTTCCGGCCAATCTCTCTTTGCAACTGTCTATATAAAATTATATCCAAAATCATCGCCAATCGTTTAAACCCCATCTTGTCTAATCACATCTCCCAGGAACAATCTTCTTTTCTTCACCACAGACATATCCAAGATGCTATTGGCTCGGCCCGAGAAGCCCTTCACTCAATAAAACTCAAGAAGCTCAAAGGACTGACTCTTAAAATAGATTTATCAAAATCTTTCGACAAAGTCAATTGGTTATACATAAGAATGATCCTTACTCATTTGGGCTTTCCCTCAGCTTTCTCAAATTGGATCATGGGATGCATCTCCTCATTATCTTTTAATATCCTCATTAATGGGTCAGCCACTCCCTCCTTTCATGTTAATAGGGGCATAAGACAAGGTTTCCCTCTATCCCCTTTACTCTTTCTCCTAGTCATGGAAGGCCTGAGTAAGTTGATTGATACTGAAAAAAGAAGGGGGAGACTCTGGGATTAAAGATCACTAAACATTTCAATCTGACTCATCTCCTCTTTGTGGACGATATTCTTATTTTCCTAAGTGGAAGTGTTCAGGACACCATATCCATGAACAAGGTGCTAAATCTCTTCAGTAGAGCCATAGGGATGGAAATCAATAGGGGAAAATCTACCATCTCATTCTCAGAATGCTCATAGTAGGAAATACAACTTTCACTTCAAAAATTTCCTTTTCAATTCATTGAATTAAAGGATGGACTGGAGTATCTAGGCTTTAGACTCAAGCCTGATGGACACAAAATTATTGACTGGACCTGGCTCATCGCCAAGTTGGAGAAAAGAATAAATTGTTGGTGTCACAGATTCCTGTCTAGGGCTGGAAGATTAATTCTTATCAAATCAGTATTGGAAGCCACACCATTCTTTTAGATGTCTTTGGCTTGAATCCCAAGGGGGATTCTTCATAGAATACAACAAGCTTGTTGTCAATTTCTTTGGAAAGGAAGAAAGGAAGGGAAACCTTTTGCCTGAGTTAAATGAATCAGAATAGCCACTCCCAAAAAATGGGGAGGCTGGGGACTCAAGCAACTCCCTATCTTTGCACAAGATTTCACTGCAAAACAGGGCTGGCTATTATTAAAGCAAAAAATCCTTTGGTTAGAGGTAATCAACCATAAATACATCTAGCCTTTATCTATCACTGACTGGATAAGGCGGCCCTCCTGGAACAGAAAGGGCATCTCCATTATTTGGAGGGCCATCCTAAATATGATTCCCATTATAAAGGATAGACTCTTATTGAAAATTGGAAATGGAGCTTCAGTACGTATTGGAATAGATCCCTGGATCGGAAGTGGGAACTCTTATCAACTCCCACCTGAGCTAATAAATTACTTAAACAACAGAGGCATAAGATATATATAACAGCTCGGTGATCATCAAAACTCCACCTTTCTTTCTCAAGCTTAGCTCCCCGGAAAAAACTGGAACATTCCCAATGAATGGGATAGGACATGGCAAAATTTTCTCCAAGCACTCACAGAATCACATGTCAGATTAAATAATGAAGATGATGAATTTATTTGGGGTCACTCAAAAAAAGGAAAATATTCCTCTAAACAGGGCTACGACATCATTATTGCTGAGTCTAAACTGGAAAGCATAAGAAGCTGGTGGAAGTCTCTTTAGAAACTGAAAGCCCCCATGCGCACAAGACTTGATGTGGAGCATACTTAAAAATAAAATTCCCACTGGAAATTATCTTAAAAAGAGGGCTTTCATTAGTCCTACCTAGTGTGTACTCTGCCATCAGGAGGAGGAATCAACTCAACATCTCTTCCTCACCTGTCCCATTACAATTTCAATATGGACACAAGTTCTTACAACTCTCAACTTCAACATGAGATGGCATGGAGCTAATATACTATCTGCATGGGACATTTGGTGGGGAGTAGCAGTGGAAAAAACAATAAATTTGCCCCTCCGGCCTCATGGCATATCTAGCTCAAGCGTAATCTCATAATATTTCAAGATAGGCCAGTAATATGGAATCTAATCCTTCCAAAAAAAAATCTCGACGTTTGAGGAGTTACCTGTAGAGGAAAATTACAATAGACCCAGGATCATAAGACAAGAACAGATTGACAAATCAACTCGTTGGGCCTATTTTGATGGGGCTGCTTAGCCACATGGTTGTGGGGGTGGCATCATCTTCCATCTCATCAAATCACACTCCTTCTAGATTAGTATGGGATTAGGCCATGGTACAAATAATCATACAGAACTGATATCTCTCTGACACCTGAATTACTTTGCCATCCTTCAACATTGCAGAAAATTACAAATTTTTGGGGAATGAAAGAATGTGATTGACTGGTTTAACAACAATGCTTCTTGTAATTCATACACACTGAGATCTATAATGGACGAAATTGTTTTTTTTTAAATATTTTGATTAGATTTCTTGCTCTCACATCTACATGGAGTGAAATTAAAGCGTGGAGAAGCTTTTGAAAGAAGCGACGAATTGTCCTCTAGGAGAATGGATGATCATAGAAAACACACTAGCAACAACATATCGGTACTTCCACAGGCCATACATTGATAGGAAACTTCAAAGGGGGAACAACCCCTAATTTTCAGAATTTTTTTGCTTATAAATTTTGTTCATTATGCAGTATTTTCAAAATCGATGTAAATAATATATATACAAATAGTCATCACCTTCTGGGTGACATTTTTTATTTCTATTTTGGTCTTGGACCAACACAGTACACCCCTCAGGGTCTAATTGTAATTATTTCTAATCTTTGACAGTGGACTTTCGGCCACATTTCAGCATATGCCCATGGGCATCTACAACATGTAATTTCACCTATAATGAAATTATGAATTTCCTTTCAGGGAAAAATAAACTCCCTTGCATATTGGTAAAGTATTGAACTCTTTGAATCTCTTTCATCTTTGTGAACCATAATTCATAGGTGCGGCATAGCCTTCCTACCATTGACTCGTATCCGCTACCTAAAGGTGAAATTGATTGGAACAATAGTAAGTCACTCTATTGTTTCCTTATTCCCTTCCCCATACTCCTCGAAGGTCTAGACTGAAGCTCTTAAGTTAACAAATGGCAGGCATTCATTCAACACATGCTCCATCTCCATAGCATATGATGGGTGTGGTATCTTAACCTCCACGGCTTGGGGTATCTCGACCTGCACATTCCACACAACATATTGGATCACCATTGCCAGAAATGAATTTTATTGTCAGATCACCATTGCCAGAAATGAATTTTATTGTCAGATCACCATTGCCAGAAATCACACCAGTTTAGACACGTTTTTAAAACATGTGTTTTGAGCAAACCAAGGTGAATATGAAAAAAATAGGACATGGGTTTTTTCCGGAACGAGATGAATTTAATAATCCAAAAACCGTTTCCTAGTATTCCTAACCGTTAAAGAGGAAATCATGGTTCTTCAGGACCCTATTTTGTGACTACGTGAGGAAAACAGATTCTTTTTTTTTATGCATGAAGTTTTGCTGGTAATAACACATTTAATTCACTAAGAATTCTAATCAAACAATGAGTCTTTCTCCTCCACAAAATTTCAATAGATTTACCCTCCTTACATCCTTGAACACTTGGAATAAATTGCTAACTTAATGTTGCACCCATGTGTATACTCGTTTCATCACATGCCAGTGCAGTCAGGGAGTGATTCTGTTTTGAATGCTATGAAGCGTGAATACACAATCAGTGAATTCAGATTTGTGGTTGATACATTAATGTGACTTGTGCCAGACATGCAGATATCAACTGATGTGATATGTGGATTTCCAGGCGAAACAAAGGAAGATAATTTCAAGGCTTGAGCTTCAAGCGCACCAGTAGGTAATTCCACAAGCCCAACCTTCAAAACCTGCAAATCAAAAATCCAACCACCAGAAATTGATTTTGGTTGTCGAAACATTTCTAGAAAACGTAATTATTTTGACAAATGATTTTAAAACACGTTTTTTGAATAAAACAGGGTGAATTAGAAAAATACAAGACATGGGTTTCCTCCAAAACATGGGAAATTAGGTAACCCAGAAACCAATTTCTAGATTTTGCAACCAATTGAGAGAATTTTGTGGTTCTTTAGAGCACTATTTTGCTGTCTACGTGAGAAGAAAAAAACGATTTTTATATATACAGAGTGAACGGTTTTCAGCAAGGTAGAAGAATGAAACTCAAAATGAAATTATGTTGAGGCATTTAATCCATATGATACATGATCAAAGAATCCAAATTGATTTAAACTTCTGTCTCTTTCATCCTCTGCGCATTTTGTTGATCTTGACTGTCAGTTGTGTGATGCATTTGTACTGTTAATGGTATTTGCCTGTCTACTTGATGGATTTGGAATCGGATTAGATATTACTCTTGTGTTAGCTTATATATCCGAGATTTCATGTGGACATTTGAACACTCTACGTCAGTTCCCTGGTTTTTTTGGGATGTTCATTAATGGCTTATCGAACAATTCGAAAATTATCTAAATGATGTTTGAACATTTGGCATTAATATTGTTGTTGTGTATTTTCTTTTTGAAGTTTTAACTTGCAAGACACGGTGAATCTTTGTGATGCCAATCGTTTTTACTAAGCACAGTGCACGAAATCATTTGATGATCCAGGTGGATGTTGGTGGCCACCCACCTATCCCATTTGGACCACCACAACTGTCTCTTTCAATTTTTCAGTTTCCTTAATATAGCACAGTTTACTATTTTTAGCAGTTTTTCGGGTCCTTCTGGAGCCGTTTTGAGGCCCTAAACGACGTTTTTTGGGAAATCTACCGCTAGTGATTTTTTTGTCTAAAATTGTCTTTTCCGTCGTAGTCCTCGGAGAGATCTTTCCAATGGGCTATCATGCGCGTCAAACGAAGATAATACGACCAATTCACGACCCTGAGAAGTTGATGTACCAACTTACCCAAAAACGGGGCCCACAATTTGGCATTTCATCTTCTAAGGTTAGGTTTTGGAATGTGAAGGGTTTTCCATTGTTTCTCAACAATAAATAGGCCTTCGAGCCTCATTGTAACACAGTTCAAAGGCATGTAGCCACAGATCTCTTATCAGAGATAAGCTACCATCGCCCTAGCTGGTTTATTTCCATTTCTGGTTGTAAGCATATTTCAGTATTTTCCATTAATGAAATGAAGTATTATTTCCGCTGCATCTTTGTGTATATGGTTATCTCTGTATTTTGTTGCGTTCCTATTTAAATCCAGATCAGTGGTATTAGAGCGGTCTGCTTTTTCTCTGTTTTTCTTTGCATGTCCCCAACGAGGTCGGCATATAAGGAGTTAGGGCTTGAACTAGTCGAACCTTTGCAAGACCAGCCTCGCAAATCTCGATGACCTCCCATGGCGGATGAGAAGAAAGACGAGGGGGTAGGAGATACTATCCAAATCTTACTCGAAGAAGCCCTCGAGCGGCAAAGGAACGCGATGATGGATAGCTTTGCGCAGATCCTTCAGCAGCTACCCAGAGGCAATGCATCGGCTTCCAACAGCTACTCTAGGAACGCCACACCGTTTAAGGTACAAGTTAATTTTGAAATCCCCATCTTTGAGGGTAAAATAGATGCAGATGCCGTAGATAAATGGTTAGATCTGCTAGATGGGTATTTTTCTGTTCATGAATTTTCAAGTCGGGAAAATATTGTTTTCACCATTCTCAAAGCAGCCCCCCACGTCAAGAACTGGTGGGAAACCTACTGCGAGCAGAAGGATGAAAGTACAGGCTCACTATTTTCCAGTGCACCCACTTGGAATGACTTTCGAGATGCCATCAAGGAGCAGTACTACCCTATCAAAATATATGAGGACAAATACATCAAATGGACCACACTGCGACAGGGACGAGACCAAGATGTGCCGGAGTTCACAAAAAATTTTCATACCCTTCGCACATAGTTGGGTATCAAAGATTCTGAGCTGCATCTAGTACTCAAATACCGCGACTGCCTACACAGATAAATCCAGGAAGAGATGGAGTTCTTGAACATCTCCTTACTCGGCGCAGCATACCGATACGCTGTCAAAATCGAGCAAAAGTTCAAACAGAAGAAGCGAGACTTTGGATCTGCAAATCCGAAGCCCAAAGGACAAAGCCAAGGCGGGGTGACTCAAGACAACCCATCAAAGCCACAAGAAAAGAACAACACCATGAAGCCCAAGAAAGACACAGGAAAGTGGTGTGAGTTCCACAAGAGTCCCACTCATAACACAAGTGAGTGTCAGACCAAGCAGTTGCTGGTGGCCGATTTGAAGGCTACCGAATCAGATGCATGTTCCGACCCTGAACCAGAACCCAACAAGGGGAATGGCAAAGGGAAGCAGATCATTGATGCAGAGCCCAATGCCACCGTTGCCACCACCAAGATCCAAAAGGATGAGCCTGAAGACCCAGAGGAGGGGGAGCGCCTTTTCCACTCACAAATGTGGGTGAAGAGTTCACCGCTACAATTCATTGTTGACAGTGGGAGCCAAAAGAACCTCGTTTCAGCAGAGGTCGTAAAGCGGTTGGGCCTACCGACTACACCACACCTGCATTTGTATAGTATCGGGTGGCTTCACAAAGGATGAGATCTCAAAGTTCACCAGCAGTGTCGCCTTCCCTACAGCATCAAGCCCTTCACAGACGAGGTATTGTGTGATGTTACACCTCTGGATGTTTGCGATGTACTATTAGGCCAAGCCATACAAGTGGAGGTGACATGCTGTGAGTCAAGGCCTCGCTGCTGTCATTATTTCTTTGAATAATTAATTAATACAAGATACCGAGGTAGCCCCACCTACCGCCACCTCTTTGATCACTACCAAGAAAGGCAGCAAGCTCATATCACAGACTAGGAAATTTATTTCCTGTCTGGTTCGCTCCCAAAGTAAGGGGAAGATCGTTGCTACATCCATGACCCCCGCAAAGGTTTCCTCCATGAAGAAGAAACAGCAAAGGGATACGGTCATGACAGAACACAGGAACAACTTCTCCTCACCCACAGGGGTACCACACAAGTTTCAGGTGGGTGACAAAGTTTGGTTGCATCTGCAGAGAGAACGCCTTACCAGAACCCATCATAAACTTATACCACTCTGACATGGTCCTTACACCAGTACCAAGGCTACGGGCAACAATGCTTTGAAGCACAACATTCCTCCATTCCTTCGCTTGCACCGAGTGTTCAATGTGGACCAGCGTCGACCATGCTTCCCACCATTTCTGGACACATTAGAGATTGCAGAACAGCTCACCAGAGACCCAGCGCAGCAGAAGCTTTCTCATCTCAAGGAGAAACTCAACGCAATGGGGACCATTGCTTCCTAAGGGGGGAGGAATGATCCAGGTGGATGTTGGTGGCCACCCACTTATCCCATTTTGACCCCCACAACTATCTCTTTCAATTTTTCAGTTTCCTTAATTATAGCATAGTTTACTATTTTTAGCAGTTTTTCGAGTCCTAAACTTCCGGAGCCGTTTTGAGGCCCTAAACAACGTTTTTTGGGAAATCTCCCGCTAGTGATTTTTTTGCCTAAAAATCATCTTTTTCGTCGTATTCATCGGAGAGATCTTTCCAACGGGCTATCATGCGTGTCAAACGGAGATAATACGACCAATTCGCAACCCCAGGAAGTTGATGTACCAACTTACCCAAAAACGGGGCCCACAATTTGGCATTTCATCTTCTAGGGTTAGGTTTTGGAATGTGAAGGGTTTTCCCATTGTTTCTCAACAATAAATAGGCCTTCGAGCCTCATTGTAACACAGTTCAGAGGCATGTAGCCACACATCTCTTCTCAGAGATAAGCTGCCATCGTCCTAGTTGGTTTATTCCATTTCTGGTTGTAAGCATATTTCCGTATTTTCCATTAATGAAATGAAGTATTATTTCCGCTGCATCTTTGTGTATATGGTTATCTTTGTAATTTGTTGCGTTCCTATTTAAATCCGGATCATTCAACAACAAAGAGTTAATTTATTTTTCATGGTTATATCTTAAAAATGGATTGTTATCAATATCATGAATTGGACTGAATATAACACTTTTGATTTTCCTTAGTCTGTTTCATTTGACATTTTGTGTAAGAATCAGAAAGGAATTGATCATTTCTTTTTTAACACACTTATGTTCTTTATGTCAAGTTTTTTTGTTGCAGGTTTGGGATGATTGAATGCTCATTGAAGGAAACTAATTGTGCGCACAATTGGTCTTCAAATGATAGATTCCATGAGAAACATAAGAACAAGTACATGTCCATATCCATCAAAATAATTAGCTTTCCTCCCTTTTGAATTTTAAATCCAACCAAGAAATTCAAAGCAAGCCATAGTCATTTTTCCCAGCAAGAGTTAGTTGTTCATTTTTCTTTATTCACATACACTTTCTGTCTGACCCACAAATAAAAGAAAGAAGCTCACTGACCTGCTTATTGCCCATTGTCATTATTATTTTCATTGTCATCTTCCATTTTCATTTTTCCTTTCCTATCCTTTTTCATTTTGCAAATAAACCTTGCTTCAATGAAAATTATTGAGTCCATAGTCCTTTCAGTCTAAAATACTTGCAAAAACACCTTGAGGCTTGCATGCTTTAATTGCAAGTCCTCATGCTGACAAACAATGGGAATACATCAATATCCCTTGTTCATCGAATCTTCTAGGTACTCGACAACAATAGTCATACTTAGCAAGATGTGTTTGGGTATCTTGACTCTCATTGTCATCAATGGTGAAAGTTCTCGTGTTGACTAGTGGCATCCATTAATGGCCACTAAGTCAACAATTTCCTGCTATGTTCGACATTAGAACATTTATTCACATAGCAGGAATTGTGCCAATGAGTTTTGAAGACATGAAGACTATCATTTTCATCATTTTGGAGCAAATGTAGAAGATATGCAGCTACAGAACCAGATGGCAGCTGCGGAATCAGACAACAGCTACAAAATCAGATGACTTTTGCATAATAAAATAACAGCTGCAGAATCAAATGGCAGCAGTAGAATCAGCACTATTCCTCAGCAGATTCAGGAAGTTTTAATAAAAGCAATAAAAAGTCATCTTGACTCTTTTGTCCATAACTTGTCCAGCCACTTGAAGAAGATTATGATCAAAATTTTGCAACCACCACACATGTAGCTCATCCATTTCCAAAGGGTAAGTTAAGGTATGTCATTTTCTAACTTTTTACCATAAAATTCCTTGAAAAGCTAGAATGATAATTTTTGGAAAAACTTTTTTCTTCCTCATCTCATAAAATTGTCAATATCATCAGTTGGGGGGCGGGGGGTAGGGGATACATTCATATTCATATTTTTCCGTATTCATATCACATTCAAAAACCCACATACTTTCAAAATATATTAATTATTACATTATTGTTATGAGCATACAATGGCTTTTCAAAAGTACTTCAAAAGATAATTGGATATAAACACAATCATGGTTGTCACACAAGAACCAACCATGATGCAATCCAATAAAAATATACTTTGCAACAAATCAAATTATCATTATGCAAAGTTCAAAGATCAAAATATAATGCAACAACAAAATATGGTTATAACACAAGAACCGACCATGTTGCAATTCAACTAAAAGACTTTGCAGAAGTATGAAGTTATCAAATGTTATCATGCAAAGTTAAGTCAAAGCTCAAGGATCGAAAAGAATTAATGTAATAGATTGCATGAGAACATGCAATAGCTTCAGTTGGGGGTTATGTTGGGCCTTGAAATTTTCATTCACTTCCATTACATTTTCACTTATATTTCCCTATTGTCACCTTCTATCCACCTCTATTTCATTACATTTACCTTACCATTATCATTAATGGGTCACATTTATGTCTTTCCAAATTTTATTAATTCTTAGCATTTTTAAGTGAATTTATGGTTAAAAATTAGAAAATAATGTGCATATTCTTATACCTAACAAGTGTGATAAGATTGTTGACATGTGTAGGTCAAAAGGAAGCTTCTAAAATACCCTTATGTAGCCTCCTAAGGCCAAATTCGAATTTGAATGGAGAAGCTCATGGGATCATGAGGATATGTGTCTCATTTCCTATTTGTATTGAAACTCTAATAATACATGTGTCTTATCATTTCCTATTTGTATTGAAACTCTAAGAAGACATGTGTCTTATCATTTCCTATTTTGATTGTAACTCTATAGATATAGGGAAAGATTCATGGACTCTCATTAATGAGATAGCTTCTCATCTTTTTGTATAAATAGGGGAAGTTTTCTCCTATCATTTTGATGTAAAAAGTTGGGGAAATGCTCTTGTTTTGAATATAGAATTTGGATTTGGCATCATACTCATGAGTGATGTTCACTTTGATTTGGTTATGCTTGTATTTGGAGCCTCTCAACTTTCATCCCTCATGCTTTTGGATTGGCCATCTATAATGTGTGAGATTTATTTTTTTCATAAATTAAGATTTATTTCTTTCATATATTTTCCTCTGTGAGAGGTTAAGAGTGATTGCTTTTTTTCTTTCATATCTAGAGGTTAAGAATTATTGTTTTTGCTTTCATTTCATATCATGTGATTCTCATTATTCATTTCATAAGATCTTGATTTGATAATGCACACATGATCCCTTAGAGTAGATTTCATTTCATGCAATTTCATTTTTGAAAAGAGTGGTGTGAATTTCAATTCCCGCAAGTGTGGTAGATTAAGACTTCAATTCCTGCAAGTGTGGTAGATTAAGATTTCAATTCCTGCAAGTGTGATAGATTAAGATTTCAATTCCAAACATTGTATTATAATTTCCTTTGAATTGATTATTGAATTAGAATAGGTGAATTTTATTTGTTTTTATTTGGTTTAGTAGTTAGATTGACCTAAATTGGAAGTTAATTTCTAGCATATATAGTGCACGCATGCTTCGCAAGTTTTATGAAACCCCCGTGTTGACAATTAAATGATAGGTAAGTAATTTGTCTCAACAATATGTGAATATGATACACGAAGGATAAGTCATATAAGTTCCATCCATTATTGTGATATCACTACATACTGAATCACAATATTTTACACTTCAACTAATGTGTCAATTCCAATGATGTTAATATTGAATCAATACTAAACACTGAGAGTCACTATGCCAACCAAGTCAAACATGTCATAACATTGTCACATCAAAGTAAATTTATATTGTCAAGTACCAAATCTAATCAAAACCTTAATTTGTTATCATCGTGAATTCAATCAATCCAAAACATATCTATGAATATCAACATCATGTCAAAGTTCTAAGGTGTCATCAAATATCCAGTCCAACATTCCTCATGTATACTAATTCAATCTAATAAGTCAAATATTGTCAAGTACTTGCATTTGTTACCAAATATTGTCATATACTAGCTCAAATGATCAAGTCAAGGCAAACAACATACTGATATGCATATTTTAGTCTCCTTCAAACACAAGATTTTCAATACATTCACATTCTTTATTATAAGTCAAACATGATGTAGATTTTAAAAACTTTCCTGCTTATTTAACTCTTCATCATATGTTCCATGTTTGTGGGTTTTTCATACTCCTGGAGTGCTCCTAGTCTCATACGATTTTAGTTTTATAGACTAAACCAAACGCATAGGCCTTCTTCCTTGTGGTTGAGACGCTTATAATTGCACCCATAATCCTTTCTCCCAGTAGCTGGGGATTTTAAATAGGGCAAACCTTCTCTTCAAATCATAGTTTGCCAAAACTTCTTCAACAACATCGGATGGTTATTCATGTCCATAATCTTTCCTTAAACAATCAAGTGTCTTCATTTCAAATAATAATAGGTGTTGAAATATCATGCAGATTTTTCTCCCTCTAAGTGGAAAGCCACTTCTATCATCATGATTTAAAACATCAACCTTTCTATCATAATGTTATTATGCATCAACAAAACTATTAGATCATAAAATCAAACTATATCATGTTTACAAACATATATGCATCATATTTATATCATATTAGTTATCAACTACTTCATCATTGCATATGAACTTGACATTAAACATTCATCAAGGGTTATTGTCAAAAATCTAATAGATGTATACTTAAAGGATCATAATCACAACATCAACACTTTATCACATAACTCAACCATCAAGTCTTGGCATCCAAATTTACCACATTGTCAAATTTATTAATCATATCAAAACCTAACCAATAAGAAGATCCTTAGTATAAATCTTATTTTCACACTTTTATCACCATGGTTATCATGCTTGTCACAAGTATTAACAATAAAATCAATTTACCATATATCAAAAATCAATATTTCTAGCTACCTTTATAAAATTGGGAAATCCACCATGTCTAATAAAATGTGAGATACTTTCCCAATACCAATTGTACCATAAATCAAACTTACTTTCATATGCATATATGAGTCATTTATGAGGGTGATATTCTCGTCATACCTTATGACTTACCTTGTTATCCAATATTACATCTTACACATACCTTAGCATTCATATACCTTTGCAATCTTGTTGCTTTTATTTGACATTGGCAACTGAAGCACTTTCTCAACTTTTCATTAGGTGCATGTTTCCTTTCCCAACACTAGCTCTTCTCTTCCTGCACTATCTCCATTTTCATGCACATAGATGATCCTCAATAAGGAACTACTTATCACATCTCATCTAGAGGTTAGAAGCATTCACATACTCAAATGTTCATGAAGTATGAGAAATAATAAAATCAATAAATCTAAACAAGAATAGAGTCGCAAAGAAGTAACATAAATCTAAAAGATACTTATCTTCAATGAGAGGTGATAATATCCCTCTTGAACTAGCCTTCAAGAGTCATTACCATCCATTATCCATATAACAGTGTTTCCTTCAATATATCCAATCGTCTTCATCAATAACCAAATCCTTATTATGACTAGACCAACTAGGGTTATGTTGAATCTGACACAAGTGCTAAAACAATGCATTGATCATGATAGGGTTTCTAGACTACATAACTCAATCCTTTTATCATATTCCAAGATTTCTTCCTAACCCTAACCTCATGATATCCATCAAACCCTAATAATCAAATTGCCTAGGGTTTCCTTCAAACCCTAGTATTCATTTAGGTCTTCACCATATTCTCTTGCTTCGATCAATGGTTTCTTTAATAAGGGTGATCTCAATGACTTTTATTTAGCCCAACTCTGGTTCCATCTTAATTTTTCTTAGGGCTATATTGTTATTTTCTTTAGATAAATGCATTTCATTATTTACATATTGAATTCATCCCACAACATCATAACATCATTCAATTTTACAACATTATTCAACAACATATGGAATTTTATAGAAAAAACAATATCATCATCAATAAAACAGAACATAAGGGAACAATAGAAGAAAATAATTCACACATAAAGACACCAGGATTTGTTAGACACCAGGGAAAAACCCACTACGAGGAAAACCCTTTCAAATTACACTTCTTATTAGATTTTCATAAAATGTTAAGCAAATAGAGAGTACAATGATCCATATCTTCAACCACAAAAAATATCAAGCAAAATCAATTAAACAACGTCCAAGTGATGAACCCAACAATACTATTAATCAAAACCCTAATTCAAAATCATGCGGTCAACTATCATCAACTGTCGGAATCTGTGGTCAACTGTGGTCAACTATCAAAATTAAGCCCTAGGTTCAGTTCATAAGGAGAGAGAGATGTGTGTGTGGTTGAAACCCTTCAACTACATGCATGAGCTTGGATGCCTGTGGTTGCGATCAAGAATATCGTGTAGCATGCCTATAGTTGGGAACCATAAACCCTAATCACACATGTGAGCTTCAGATCCTGCAATTTCAAACTTATGCGAGCCAACTTTCGTGAACCAACCTCAGATATGTGTGAACCAAACCAAAGAAAGAGAAATGAAGAATGCTTGATGATGATGCTCAAATGAGGGTCACTTTACTTGTATTTATAGCCATCTGAGGTGGTCCAATTTCTTTTTTTGGCTGACCTATCCTTTTGTGCACATGTGGGCTTCAATTAAAAAATACACTTTCCCTTGTCCAAGTCATGTGCCTAAAAAGTCAAAATTGGTCCTCTCTAAAGAGGAACCTAGTCACATGATTGGAATTTCTCACTGAGCTACCAAATTAACAAAATAGAGATCGTATGAAAAATTTATGACCTTGGGAAGTTGATGTACCAACTAACCCCATTAGGGCCATCAACATTTTGGCATTTCATTTCCTAGGGTTATGTTTTTGGATGATTATGGTTTCCTCGCTGATTTTTTGTGTTAAAAGTCTCTTTTCCACCTCATTATAATGTTCGTTAGAAGATGCATGCAGTCATCACATATCATCTTAGATATAGGCTACCACCATTTGATCAAGTTTGTTTCATTAAACATATTTGGCAGTTTCAACACATTCCATTTATTAATAGAATTTATTTTTTATTGTATCTTTGTGTTTTTATTATAAATATATGTTTCATTCTATTGCCTTCATAAATTCAGAACAATGTTATCAGAGCGGTCTACATTTTTTATTATTTTTTGTGCATATTACTAATGAGGTCATGGTATAAGGAGTTGGGACTTAATCTTCTTGAGCCTTTGCAAGGCTGTCTTTATTGACCTTAAAAATTTCCCATGGTAGATGAAAAGAAAGATCAGGGAACTAGAGATCCTATTAAACTATTTCTCGAGGAATCCCTTTAGTGAAAAAGGAATGAAATGATTAATAATTTTTCCCAAGTCCTTCAACAACTTCCAAAATTTGATGCATCTTTGTCATGTGGACACTTTGGAGGAGATTCCCCCTTCAAGGTACAAGTTAGTTTTTATATTCTTGTATTTTACAGCTAGATAGATGTAGATGATATATACAAATGATTAAATCTGCTAGAAGGGTATTTTTATGTCCACATTTTGTTTAGATAGAGAAAAGATTACCTTTGTGACCCTTAAGGCTACCCTCCGTGTCAATTATTGGCGGGATACCAACTGTAGGAAAATTACCATAGAGGAATCTGCAATTTTTTTAGTTGTACGAACTTGGGGCTCTTTCAGGGATGCTTTTAATTAACAATAGTTTCAATGACTATTATATGGGATGGACCACAATGTGGCAGGAGAGGGACCAAATAATGCCAAAATTCACAAATATCTTCCATATTAACTTGCATACCAAGCTGGTATGAAAGGATATGAGTGACATTTGGTGCTTAGGTACCATGGAAATTTTCATAGATACATCTATATAGAGATGGATTTTCTAGACATCTCCTCATTAGGTGTGGCATATTGAGATGTTTCTGAAATTGAGAGAAAATTTAAAGAAAATACGTGAGAGTTTAGATCTATGAATTCCTCACAACAAACGTAGGGAAAAGTAAGCCCCAATCCAAAAAACAAAGGACAAAGTTGGGACTAATCATCGCAAACCAACCTATCTAAGCCACAAACAAAGAGTGGGAATGGGAATACAAAGAAAGACACAAGAAAGTTGTGCAAGTTACATAAGAGCCCTTAGCATAATACATATGAATGTCACCTAAAGTATTTGTTGGTGGCCAATTTGAAACCCTCAGAGTTAGATCCAAGTTTGGACTCTAAATAATATCTAGCTAAGGGGAAGCATATCATTAACACAAAACCTGGTGTGAGTGTTTCTACCACCAAGGTCCAATCATGTGAACCTGAAGAACTAGGGAAGATGAGCACCTTTTTCACTCATAGATGTGGATAAAGGGTGCTTAACTAAACTTCATTATTGATGGAAGAAGTCAAAAGAACCTCATCTTAATAGAGGTCATCAAGTGGTTGGACTTGTTCACAACACCACACCTACAACCATATATCATCAGGTGGCTCCACCAAGGGAAAGATATTTGCCTTAGCTAACAGTGTCACCTTCCCTATGACATCAAACCCTTCAAGGATGAGGAATTCTGGAAGCACCAACCATACGTGTGGAAGCATCATGTTGTATATGAGTCTAGACCTCACAGTGTTATTATTACTTTAGGTAGACACATATATAGGATACTAGATGTAGCTCCACCTACTACCATTTATTTGATCTCCAATAACTAATGCAAGAGGGTCATGTCCTAGAACAAGAAATTTATCTTCTTCATGATTTTATCTCAATGTGAGTAGAAGGAAATGACCACATCCATGGCTCTACACAAGGCTTCTCCACATAGCATAAGCAAGTGGACAAGGTCATGGAAGAATACAAATACATATTCTCCTCACACATTGGAGTACCTCTGCACTATCAAGTAAATCATTCAATCAATTTGAACCCCAATGCATCTCTGCCTAATGGGAAAATATATCACTAGTCTCTTCTAGAAATTGAGGAAATAAAGTGCTATATCCAAGAGCTACTCCAAAAAGGGCACATCTTACTGAGATCCTCATCTTGTGGAATCCCAATTATACTCATGCAGAAGAGAGATGGGACCTGGTGACTCTGCATTGATTACAGGGCACTGGACAAAATCATGGTTAAGAACCAATACCCAATTCCCCACTTAATTACCTTATTAACCAACTCAAGGGTTCCAAGTACTTCAGAAAGATTAATTTGAAGTCTAGCTACCACCATGTCCCAATAGAACAAATTGATGTATGGAAGTTGTCATGTCCAAAGAAGGTATTTTTGAATGGCTTGTCATGCTCTTTGGTTTGGTGAATGCATGAACAACTTTCAAGAGGATAATGGATGGTATCTTTCAGCCTTTCACCAATTATTGTGTGGTAGTATATATGGATGATATCTCATCTTCAACGAAATTTGGGTAGAACACTTGCATCATATCCAACAAATCCTTCACACTTTATGGAAAACAAGTTATATTCTAAGTTGGTAAAATGACCCTTCATCATGAATAAGGTCTAATACCTAGGCGACATTGTTGATGGGCGTGGTGTGCACGTGGATCCAACCAAGATTCAGGTAATTTGTGACTGGTTAGCCCTAACCAAACTAACTAAGCTTCAGAGTTTCTTATGCCTTGCAAACTTCTGTCAAAATTTTGTGTTGGGATTCTCCCACATTGCATGGGCCCTCAACAAAGTGACCAAGGGTGGTGGAAAAGGAAAATTCACATGGGGAAGTCACAACAAAAATATTTTATGATTTGAAAAACTGTCTTTTCTCTACCCGTTGCTCTCCTTACCTGATCTACAGCAACATTTTAAGATTGAGACATATGCTTCAAACTATGTTGTGGACAAATTTCTCACTTAAAACATTCATCTAGTAGTCTACCATAGTGAGACACTTTCAAATTTCATACATAAACACTCCACCTATGACAAAGAAATGTATTCCATTGTACAAGCTTGCTGCCAATGGAAGTAGTATATTCTCGGGAATGAGACAATCATCCACACTATTCATAAGCCTCTACATTTCATTTAGACATAAGGAAAATTACATAATTACTTCAATAAACAAATTTCCACATACTTGCAAAAATCTCATATGAATATCAAATATAACACAAGGAGCACAAATTGCATTGTTGGATGCCTCAGTTGACCTCTAATTGAAACACTAACCATGGTACTCCACTTTAATGGACATGAGACCTCTTGGTATCTCAAATTCTATGAGAGTGATCCTGACATTGCTACCTCCTACTAGATTCTGAGCACATGCATGAACATCACTAACGTTTATCTTCAAGATAGACTGTAATTCCATCTAGATCATATTTATGTTCCTTCAATAAAGTGTAGAAAAATGATTTAGGAAGCTCACTACAGTGGGGTAGCAGGCACTTTTTGTGTGGAAAATATAGTGCCATGCTACAAAGGTATTGTTATTGGCCAAACATCAATAGGATATTAGCAAGTATATCAGGTCCTGCATTTCCTGCGCCATTTCCAAAACATGAATTAATAAGAAAGGCATGTACAACCTTTTCCCTTCTCCTAACAAGTGCTAGGAATCCATCTTGATGGACTACATTTCTGATCTTCTTTCAACCAAGCAGGTTAATGACTGTGTCTTCATGGTTGTTGATTGGTTTTCTAAGATGCCATTCTGACAACCTACAAGAAGAATATCATAGTAGAGGCCACTACAAAGCTCTTCTTTGAATGGGTTTGGGTACATTTTGGAATATCACTTACCATCATATCATATTGAGATATTAGGTTCCTAAGCACATTCTAGTCAAGCCTTTAGTCATTGTTAGACACCAAGCTCAACAAATATATTTCCTTCCACCCCCAAATGGGTGGCCAAATAGTGGGCATCAACAAGATCATCGTGCATATCTTGTGATGAGCTTCGGTATTGCAAAAAGAATGTTGCAACTCGCAAGGTTACTGACTTTAATTATCAACCCGGGGTTCGTACAAACTTAAGAGGTATAGGCACTCTATGTGCAGCATACAATGTGTCATTCCTTTGTTTTCATGATGTAATGGAGTGCATGTACTGAAATCAAATCCTAAACTAATTGCAGAAAATGCACTGCTCGAAATGGAAACCCTAACCTATTGCAAGAAATAAAGTACAAGGAAAGAAACATATTCTAATTGCATAAAGATCATGAAATAAATGTAAAACAACCCTAACTTAACCCTATTTATCACATGTGATGATTTAAACTAACTGAGCATGGAATCTAATCTAGAGAGTATTAACTGCTACATGCATGTGCTAATTAAGAAATAACAAGAACTATTTTCTTTATCTTTTCATTTTATAAATGCAAATGCTAATCTTTCCTTGTTCTTTGGCAGGGGAGAAAGGTGTGGAGGAAGAGGGGTACAATGGTTTTTATGGCTTGGAGGTCAAGTAGAGGCCTAATCCCAGCTTCAATGATGATTTTTCTCAATTCGGGCTCAAAAAAGGCCGCTACAGGATTTCCTACAGGATGTACTAGTTCCTATAGGATCCCCTGTTTTATTACAAGAACATGCCGAAATATTAAGAAGTGGTATAGAAGGTGGAATGGAGTTTGGAAAAGGTGGATAATGGAATAATAAGACATGGAGGTGGTGGACACTAACCAGAACTCAAGAAAGGGCTTCAAGATGGGTATATTTTCTCAATGGAAATGGAAAATGTTTCTTATAAAACGAGAATTTGGATTGAGATTTTAGTGGATTTTGGTGACATGGGTGGATGAGGCTTGGATGAAATGAATGAGATGAGGTCTCCCTACAATGAAGAATCTTCTACAAAAATACAAATTATTGTCTACATCTATCCACAAATCCATCTATACATGGGAAAGATTTATTAAATGACGGAAAATTACTAGCCTAAAATCCAGAAATTTGAGAACTAGTGAGTAAATCTATCAAATGCCTAACCTAATAAAGTGAAAATTCAATGAGGTAAATTGTGTTATTAAATAGAATTTTTTTTTTATCTAATTCAAGTGGAACCAACTCGATTGAATTTCATTAGCATGCTCTAAAAAACAACATAAATTTATTATTCTTTGCCACAAAGGAGTTCCAAAAATCTAGATTTGGGAATAAGAAAACTAGTCCAAGTAGCTCAATGATTACTATGACCTTCCAAATATTTTCCAAGGATGAAATGATGCTTGTGATCCTGAAAAAGAACTTACATCAGTCGTTTAACTCAATCCTACAACAAGAAATCATTAATACTAAATGCAGAAATAGAAAGAAGTAAGAACAAGAGATGCATGTGAATACGAAGTGACAAGAAGGAAATCAAATGATACAAAAGGGCTCTGAGGCTCCTGGGATGGCCAAGCCCAAGGAAACTCAAAGACATATGGAAGAGAACAAGGTTTAGAAGTTGAACATGACACCAATCTTCAATATTTTCATCAACACAATTACATCCCTGCAAGAAAATACAATGGAGCTACAAAAATACGAGTTTTTTCCACAAGAAGACTAATAATATCTACCCCTAGAGGAAAATTCGACTTGGTACTTATACAAAATTATTAGGAATCATTCCCCATGAAAGGAGGAAGCTTTACCCACCAAAATCCCTTGATTAGTGGATATGGTTCCCAATACTAGGAATCTGCATTAAATGGCAGGGAACACATTCCTAGATTTTATCAATCATTGGAGTTCCACAATCTATGCCATAATTCCATAATATCTTGTTGATTTATTATTTAATAATGATCATCCTGTAGTAGGGAGCAAGTCCCTAAATTATCTCCTCCTCCAAATCTTCATAATCTACCCAATATTCTCATAATATTCCACAAAAATAAATAATATTAGGCAACAATATGAAATTATTCATAAACCTTCCTAATGAACATATTAAAGTTAAAAATACATTATCTAATGCAAAGAGAGAGGTTTAATATGTTGAAGTATGGTTAGATGCCTTAATTTATGTTTAATTTAGAGGCATGTTCCTTAATTTATGTCTAATTTAGAGGCCCATCATCTTTCAAATGTGTAGCTACAGGAATCCATGCACATGGGATGAAAGTATCCCCTATGCTCAACATAGCTACAAAATATCCCTCCATAGCTTGACCAACCACAACCCTTTTTAGGTGGGCCTAGGATTTCAAACATTGGGTCCTATTAATGTATCACTAGCCCTTTTATCCACATAGGCGAACACTCTGAGGCTAACAAAGCAATCAAATTCATTTAATAGATTAAGTAGATTCATTAATAGGTCCATGATATCTTACATAAATCCAATACTAAGTACAAGAAGCGCCATGATCAACACTAGATGCCACCCAAATTTTAGGTGGGAGACAAGTTTTGGTTGCTTTACTAAGAAAACACCTTATAGGACCCCATCAAAAGCTTCTTCCACTTTGATATGGATCTTACACCATCACCAAGGTTTTTGTTGACAATTATTTTAAGCTAGGTATTCCCCCTTTCCTTGGCTTACACCCAATATTTAATGTGTACCTCCCTCAGCCATACTTTTCGCCATTATTAGACACATCAAAGATAGAAGAGAAATTGATCGCGATAGAGCTCAACCCTGATTACATGGAATAGGAAACCATTGATCAATAATGGAAACATAAGTTAAGGACACTCTCCCATATAGGATCCAACTTTATAGGGTTGCCAAAGCAGGGTAGGTCCTGCACCAAGGAAAGTGGCTCAACTAGGTCCAAGTTCAGTAGAAGTTTCCCCATGTAATGGGGGAAATAAACAAAATGGAAACCATTATGTCCTAAGGGGAAGGGATTGATATATATTGATATAGGTGGCCACCCACCTATTCCGCTGGATAAAAGCACAATTCTCCATCTTGGCAGTTTTAATTTTTTATAGTTTTTTGTGTAGAAAATTTGTGAATAATATCACACTTATTCACAAAGATTATCCTGATCATACACTATTTGCGGAATCATGCATAATACATAACCTCCTCTACGTTGATCTTCAATTTAGCAGTATTCAAAAACATACACATGTGCACATTGAAGCATCAATCACACATATCAACACAGTATGTACCCGGGGAAAGCATAAAGCTGAAAACCCCACAACTATCTGTCTATTATATTGATTGAGAACATGTAACAATACATAGTACAATACTCCTCGCAAGTACTCAGTACTATCTCCACCTGTTACACACAAACTATCTCAGATCTGAATCAATCATTGGCTCAAATCTCCTCCGCTGCTTGCCTGCCTCTACTGCGCAATACCTGTTGAGAATAGATGAGAATCGATCTTCCCTTTGGTTGTACCACGCAATCCCACACCTGTCAGCAAAATCTAGTGTGTGATACCACACAATCCTCATTGGCATTACTCAATCCATGCATGTGCAAATCTCATGCACAACTATAGTCGCAACTGATAGCTGTCTTGCCCTTTCACTCATCTCTAACACTTGTCTCCACTAAATTGTCCATGCACTAAGTTAACTGATGTATTCCTTAGTTGATATCACTAGTGTATTTGTTAGTTAGACTAAATACAACTAGTTCAACTAAGTCAAACTAAACACAACTCCATCAACTCCTCATTCAACTCCACAGAACTCAATCACTGAAGTTCTAACTGAAGTCCTTCATGCAATAGCTCAACTAACCCACACAAAAATTGTATTTCCTTCTGGCAGTTGTATGTGCTACATCCGTAGCTCGAACTGAAGTGCTCCAAGAGAATAAGATAATGTTTAAAGTCCAAATATTATTAAGAACTAATAATATTCGACTGTTCTATTTTTAGCCTGTCAGTCTAAAAATAGACTCTGCCCATATGTCTAAAAATAGAGGTCCATCTATTTTTAACAACTTGACCAATCATCCACAAATAGCATCCTGCAACTCATAGACCATGATCCATATGTCTAAAAATAGACTTGCGCCAAAAATAGCCTGCGGGCCCACTTAGTGAAGGCGACTTCTTTTCACTAAGCTCCATCATCTTTTTGCATTCTCAACATTCTGGGTCTTGAACTTCCGGGGCCATTTTGAGACCCTAAATGATAATTTATTGATGTGGTAGGGGCCCAAGAAGTAGCCATAGTCTCTTTATTTTGCCCCATTGTAATTTGTACTTCTCGATTAAACCTTTCATGGGATACTAAGTGCACTAAACAAATATTGTATGCAAAATTAACAACCTTAGGAAGTTGACATACCAACTAATCTCATAAGTTCCACAAACTCTCTGGTGTTTCATCTCCTAAGGTTAGGTTTTTAGATGTTTAGGGTTTCCTAATTTCTAATTTGTGTTAAAAGGGGCCTTTTTGTGCCATTTTAATGTGCTCTAGCAAATGTTCATAACTACCAAATCTCTTCTTAGAGTACCACCATTCGAGGAAGTTTGTTTCATTCCACATTTTTTACAGCTTTTGCACATTTCATTTATTGATAGAAGTCAATTTTTACTATACAAATATGTTTTTGTTATAAATTTATATTTCATTTTGTTCCCTTGATAAATCCATATTAGTAGTATCAAATTTGTATGTTCTTTATCTATTTTTTCTATGTATGTCCCATTGAGGTCGTGGTATAAGGAGTTGGGACTCGAACTACTTGAGCCCTGCTGACCCTAACACCCTCCCATGAAGCAAGAAAATAAATAAGAGGGAGTAGGATATCCCATTAAAATATTGCTCAAGGAAGCCCTTGCATGACAAAGTAACAATATGATTGATAATGTTTCCCAGATACTTCGATGGCTTCCAATAACCGAGGCATCTTCATCAAGGGAACACTTTGGAGGTGCCAATTCCTTCAAGGTACATGTTATTTTCTATATTCTTGTATTTGGAGGCTAGATAGATGTGGATTCTCTAGATAAATGGTAAAATCTACTATTAGGGTTTTTTTTCCACAATTTTTCAATATATAAAAGATTACCTTTGCACTCCTTAAGGTTGTCCCCAATGTCAAGTATTGATGGGAGACTTACTGTGAGAAAAAGGCCATAGAGGAATCCACATTGTTTGTATTTGTACCTACTATGATTGTCGGATGGGGTCCCCTGTGTCAATTTTGTTAAAATATTGTAAGCCTCCGCATTTTGAAGAGAAGCGCGCGAGTAGCGCAGGTCAAATAGGAGTTAATGGGTTTTGGGAAGGTCAAAACCCCTTATATTTTGGTATTGTTTTGAGATCCACCCATGGTTTGCAAACCATGGTATTGTAATAGAAAAGAGTATAAATAGGTGTCTTAGCAGGTCTAAGGGAATCAATCACTTGATGAATGAGATTTTTTTGAGTCTGTAATTGTAGATATTTCTATGTTTTGGAAAAGTGAAATGCTCCTATAGCTGAGTTCACGGAGACCTTGATAAGTCTGCAGTTAAGTTCATGGGACCCTGTAGTTGTGTGTGCAGGGTCATGAAAGTTGTATAAGGAAGATCTGAAGTAATAAAAGATATTTGAAGCAATTTTGTGTCTATTTTTATGCACTTGTATAGTTTCTATATTTTTGCACAACTGAATGAAATTTATATATATTTTATCTTCAGTACTTGGCGAAGATATGGATTTACCGTTAGATGTTATTTTATGCATGATTAGATTTTTATGTGCAATTTATAACTTTCTTTAACTGAAAATCACTTAAGTTCATGAATAAGGGTTAGCGAAGGTCAGATCAGATCTGAAACTACAGAAAATGCCTTAACCACATCACATAGCCTTTTGGATGCAAAATCCTAGTTCTAGCATCCTTCAATACTGTCTCAGGTGAGAATGAAACCTGTGCTACGTGGGTTGTTGCCAAAAGGGCCAGTAGTTTAGGTTTTTGTTGGTTAGTGCAGCTAACTCTGAACCTAGGTCTAAGCCCCCTCAAGCCAACAATGATCGCTTTCATGGATTATATTAAGGAACATATTACCCTATCAGAAGCTATGATGATCAATATATGATATGGACCACACTACGACATGAGAGGGACCAAAAAATGCTAGAGTTCACAAATATTTTCCATACCTTATGCACCAAGCAGGGTATCAAATACTCTTAGTGACAACTGGTGCTCAAGTACCATGATGGTTTGCACAGATAGATATAGAAAGGGATGGATGTTTTGGAATTCTCTGCATTGGCTGTGACATACCAATATGCTTTCAAAATCGAGCAAAAAATTAAAGAGAAGAAGAAAGAGTTTGGATTTGCAAGTCCCTCACAAAAGAAGCAGGGAAAAGGAAACCCAAACCCATAGAAAAAAGGTCAAATCTAGGATGGAAACCCCTAGGACAACCTATTTAAGCCACAAATAATGAAGGGTAATGGCAAGATAAAGAATGACATAGGAAAGTGGTGCAAGTTCCATAAGAGCCCTTGGCATGACACTGATGAATGTCACTCAAAGCAGTCCTTGGTGGCCAAGATGAAATCCTTAGAGTTTGATGCATCTTTCAACTCTAAATCAAATCTAGATAAGGGTAAGTGGATAATTGATGCAGAACCAATGCCATCGTTGTTACCACCAAGGTCCAACCAATTGAATCCAAAGACTTAAGGAAGGTGAGCGCATTTTTCACATGCAGATGTGAGTAAAGGGAAACCCATTACACTTAATTTCCAATAATGGAAGACAAAATAACCTCTTCTTAGAAAAGGTCATCAAGTGGGTGGACCTATTGACAAAACTACACCCATAATCATATACCATATAGTGGCCCCACCAAGGGAAAGATATTTGCATCAACCAACAATCTCACCTACCCTACACCACGTTGTCGTAAGGTTGTGAAAATCTTAATTGTAAAAGGTATTCTCAAATAAACTTCAAAAATGAACCAAAATTACATGGAAAAGATCCATGCATAGCATGAAATTGTCATGATCAAAGAAAAATAGCTTCCATTAAGGATAGAATCCATTGTGGCATGTCATTGTTGTTGAGATTGCAACAAGATGATGGAGCTTAGTGAAAAGAGTCACCTTCACTAAGTGGGCCCGCAGGCTATTTTTGGCAACAAGTCTATTTTTAGACTATGTCTATTTTTAGACATATGGATCATGTCTATGGATTGCAGGTTGTTGTTTATGGATGATTGATCAAGTTGGGAAAATAGATGGACTTCTATTTTTGATGAAAGTGTGAGTGATCACAGTGTGAGTGATCAAGTCTATTTTTAGACTGGCTGTCAAAAATAGAAAAGTCAAATATTATTATCTCACAATAATATTTGGACTATAAACTTAATCTTATTTTCTTGGAGCACTTCAGTTCGAGCTACGGATGTGGCACACGCAATTGCATGAAGGAAATACGTGGTTCTTATGGGTTAGTTGAATATTTGCATTTGCATGCATGACTTCAGTTAGAACTCAAGTGAGTTGAGTTTAGTGGACTGGAGGTGCAGTGATGGAGTTGTGTTCAGTTTAGCTTTGTTAAACTGGTTGTATTTAGTCTAACTGGCAAATAGACTAGAGATGAGTTGGGTGAATTAGTTATTAATTAATTCACAAGTTATTAACTCATAATGTAACTATAGAATACATCAGTTAACTCAGTTGCATGTCAGTGCATGTTCAGTTCAGCAAGGACAGGTGTTAGAGGATCAGATTGCTATCAGTTGTGACTATAGTTGTGCATGAGGATTTGCACAAATCAATGAGATTGAGTTATGCCAATGAGAATTGGCCAATACCAAGTGATTATAGCCTCTGCTCATGTGATTCCCAGTGTGAGTGATTC